>PVKP010017888.1:0-45257 GCA_004027715.1 Plecturocebus donacophilus | reverse complement strand
GTTGGCGCGCGGAGCTCCTCGCCGGCTGCACCAGGCCGGGCTCTGGTCTGCACGGCGATGGCTGGTGGTGAGGACATAACTTAAAACTGTTGCCTAGTGTCTTCCTAAGCCATGCCCGACTCTGAGAGGAAAAAAAAAAAGCCTCATCATTCAGGCAACAGCTGGAAGGCTTGGCTGAATGGTGTGTGCTTCCATGTGGAAGGTCACAGGATACTGATCTAAGGGCTGAGAAGTCTTGCTCACCCAACTGTTGACACTCAGTAAACGGGGCAGGCGGGGCTGGGGTGAGCATCTGAGGAAGAAGGCCCCCACCCCACCCCCAGCCAGAGAAAGAATAGGAAGCGACTTCTATTCAGGGTTCACAGGGGTCCCCAGCCCCTCTCTGCCCCCTGCTAAAGCCACCAGGCCCTTTCCTTGCCTCTAAGTTACCTTGTATTATAACAGGATTAAAGTATATTTAGCTCCTCTATTAGCATACTTTGGCCCCCATTTTGGCCTACTTAAGGCTTCCGGCTGGCTTTGATCAGTTTTGCGTTCTGCTGGTCAACAGGAGAGCCCAGTGGGCCAGGGGGAGGGGAAAGGGGAACGGGAGGGAGGAGAGAGGAGTCCGGCTGTGAAATTATCCTGATGCTTCTTCTCTTAGTCCCAGTATTCTGTGTTTTTTCTTAAATGGCCCAGTTTACACTCAGAGTGGGCAGGAGGAGGGGGGAGGTGGCAGGAACCAATAATAATTAGGTCTTAGTTGGAAGAGGAAAGAAAGGGTTTGAGCATCTCCTAAGAAAAGGAGGGGGGGGACCCTATAATTTCTACAGCGTCTGCCTTTTTATTGCTTGCATTTGCATATAAATTAAATCCATATTGTAGCTTTAAGGCAAGCCTGGGCTTAGAATTCCACACCGCTCGGGGTCCCATTGTCTTAGAGCCAGTTCTAGGCGGCAGCGAAATGAAAAGGGAGGGGAGAGCAGAGGAAGGAGAAAGTCAGCTTTGTAGCGTTTTTAATTGCCTGTTTGTTTTCTCCGCCAATTACAGGCAAATTAATATTTAAAATTTGGGAGGCTGGGAGGAAATGCTTACAAAATAGGTTTCAGATTCCAGGGTGTGCGGCCCTCGGCCTTTGGCCATTTTAGGGTTGAAATTTCATGGTGGTGAAATAAAAAAATAATCATTGTAATTAAGTCTCAGCTTGGACCTAGATCCTGTTTCGATTTCTTCTCTCGTCGTGCCCGGGGAGATGAGGTTCAGTTGCGCTTCTGGAAGGATCCAGGGTTGAGGGGTCTCCAGTCGCCGCAAAGGGCCCGGGCTGGGTGGCGCTGAGCCATCGTCGGCTCCGGTGGACCATGCTCCTCCAGAGGTCCGGCCCGGCGTGGCTCTGCTCTGCAAAAAGTGGCTCTACGCTGATCGATAGGATGCCCCGGGAGCCTCCAGATTCTGGGTGAAGTTGACTTCGGAAATCCATATGCTACCCTAGCAAACACATCAGGATTGAAGTTACCGCCTAAGAGCAGCCTGCAGAGGCCAGGAACACGAAGGGAAAGCCCTCCGTGCTTCTGTCTTTGAAACATTCAGAAGTCAGCACAGGCCGGGGAGGGGCAGCTTTCTCTCTTGAGTCTTAGCCTAGTCCCACCATAGAACGGAATTACATTTTAGGAAATCTCCTAATCAGAAAGCAATCAATGACACCAAGTTCTGACAAAATGTCACAGGGGCAGGAAGCCCAGGCAAAGCCAGGACATCTTTTTTTTTTTTTTCCAGGATGTGTTGTTTTTGCTTATTTTTTTAAATTGACATATGTACCCTGTGATGATTATCACCTGCCATCCCCCCAACCTCCTAAAATAGTTCTTCTCCTCATTACCAGTGTTGTGGAGGTGTATCCCCTAATTTGGGAGGAGAGGCTGGGTTAGTTATTGTTGTTATTAAATTCCTCTAGCAAATCTCCATCCTGACACTGCTTCAATCATGGGTTCCACGGTGTTCTTGGCACCCTTTGGAACTCTTTTATCTCTGCTAAGCCCCTCATACCCAGTTTCTCTAACTTCTACAATCATCTACACCCTTCAAGTTGCTCTGTCTGGAGGTTTCCTGCCCCAACCTTTTTTTTTTTTTTTTTTTTTTTTCTATTTCCATAATGTTTCTTACCTGGAAAGAGGACCAAAGGCTGCCATTTCCCAGGTACAGCTTCCTCTCTCCTTTGTACTCACAATCTCGGGAAAATTTGTTTAGCTCATGATATAGACACTGCCTTTGCAGTTCACGGAGTTCTTCTGCATTTCATTTTTCCTTTCTTTTAAGACCACTCCAAATGCCCTGTCTTCCTCACTGAACTGCACAGAATTTTTTCTTTCTTTGAAATAAGCCCTTCCTGACTCTCCCCCACCCTGGTTTCACATGGGCACTGCCAGATGGGCCGCAGTTTCCTGGGAGACAGTGGTGAGTCTAATTGGGTGTGTTTTGCCCATGTGCCTGATCCGTATCTCTGGAAAGTGTAGGCTACCCACACTGGAATGGCAATGCCAAACTTCAGATCAGTAATTGAGTAGCTAGGCGTGGGCAGTTATCAAAATAATCTCAGTGATAAGAATGATAGCAAATATTATTGATTATTTACTGCCTGTCAGTCTCAGTGCTAAGTGCTTTACAGCATATATCTCATTTTTATCCACACAACAGCCCTAGATGAGCCAGAAACTATTATTATCCCAATTTTACAGACGATGTAACACAGAGAGGTTAAGTAAATTACTCTAAATCCCACAGCCTATAATTTGCTCGGCTAGGATTAAAATCCAGGCTGCCTGCCTAGAGCGCATTAATTAATTTACCCATCTGCTGTAGTCCAACCATGTCACCTTGGTGCACCAGGGAGCAACGGCAGGAAGGAGGGGCTGAGAATTCTGCACACTTCAGCCTCATCAGGCCTAAGGACAGCCCTGCAAGGTAGATATTAGTCCCCACTGTGCTGATCAGAAACTGACACACTGCCCCTTCTATGTATAGAGCTCACACTCACACCCAGGTCGGCATGATTCCAAATGCTAAACGGACTGCTCTCAGTGTAGACCTGACCTCAGAGAGCACCACGATGTTGGTAATGCCCACTGAACCAATCCGACAGCCAGCTGACTCCACCCCACCATCATAAGTATCTGCAGACACTCACACAGCACAGCATGGACAGGTCAGCCCAGACTTCACGAAAGGCTGCAAGCCTGACCCAGTCCTCACAGACTTTACATTAGCAGTGGGGAGCAGGAAAGTCAGACAAACAGATACTTGGGATGGGCTTGTGATCTGACCCAATTAGCCAATGGTTTCCAGAGTCATTGGTGCTTCAAGTGCTCTGTTTTATTTCCAGTGTACTTGGGGGTCCCCAGGCCTTTTAAGTGGCCTGACTCACACCTGCCCCCAGGCATTCTCTGGACCACAGCTGAGCCTGCCTCACACACAGCCTCATTCTCAGGCCTCTGCCTCATCCTGGCCACTGCCACAGGGAGCCAAGGCCAGCATTACTTCTTAAGGGTGAGATTGGTTGGGAGACCCTTCTTGCTGAGTCTCAGATAGCTTTATTAAATTTAATCATTTTTAACCAAGAATATATGCACATGATACAAAATCCAAAAGGGGCAAAAGAGCATACAGTGAAGTCTCCTCCACACCGGTCCCTCGCCCACCCAGTTCTCCTTTCCAGAGGCAACCTTTGCTACTAATTTTTATAACATCTTTCCAAAGGATATTACATATCCTTACATATTGCTGTGCACATATAGCAATTTCATATATAAATATATATACACATATATATGTACACACATACATATATGTATATTTGTTGTATATACAAATGGCAGCATTTGTTCTGTACTTTTATCACTTAATATATATTAGGGACTATTCCATATCTATATGTAGAGCTGTGTCATTCTTTTTAATGGCTAGACAATATTTTATTATACAAATGCAGCATAATTTATCTAACAAGTCTTGTATTTAAATAGTTCCTTAGTTACTTGACTCTTCATTCTTTTGCTGTTCCCAATGCTTTAATGAATATCTTTGTATATGGTCATTTTGGCTGATGGGTGTCAGGGGTCTTTGCAAAATATAACCTCCACGCCCTCAGAGGTGTCTGAGCTGACATTTCTACCTTCAGACTCACTCCTTTGGATTAGAAATAGATTAGTCTATGACATCCAAATGCTCCACTAAAACTACAACTATTTGTGCTAACATACTTATCAGAAAAAATGTCTAGTGGTAAAATAGCTGGTCAGAGGGAATATGTGTTTTTCATTTTGATATTATTACCAAATTACTCTCCATCAAATCATGCTTCCACTAACATTGTGTAAAAGTGCCTGTTTCCCCAGATCCTGGGCAACACTTGATGATACAGAACTTTGTGATCTTTGCCAATTGGATTGATAAAAAACATTATCTCATCTTTTAAATTTGTATTTCTGTGACTATCAACGAAGTCAAGCAACTTTGCAAATGCTTGAGAGTTATCTGAATTTCCTACGCAGTGAACCACACATAGCTTGTGCCAATTTTTCTGTTTAGTTGTTGAACCTTTTCTTATTAATTCATAATGGCTCTTTAGATATTAATGAATTTAGCTTTTTCCTGGTATAATGAGTGCAAGCATTTTCCCAGTTTGCCACTTCATTTAGCTATGGTTTTTGTTTTTCCCCTGGTGGCCTCTTTTACAGCCTGGATTCTAGTGTCAGTACTGTCCCATGCCATCAGTTACTTAACAAACAATTGTACGTGGGGATGCCAATACTGTTCTAAAGAATCAGAGGTGTTTAATAGGACCGCTGAAATTCAAATTGCCAGGAATTTAACAGCTTTGTGTCTTGGATTCCTGGCCCATGGGATGAACCATTTACACTGGATGCTGTTGAACTCCTGGTCAGCTCTGCTGTCCTCTCCTTTGAATTCTTCCTGCAGTTCCAGGATGCCCCTGAGCCTGGGGTCTTGCGGTTCACTCTGCTACTGGGCACTGCTGCTGGATGCAGGTGTGAGAGGCCTCCCCCTTGCACAAGGGCCGTGCCTCCCCTGAGCCACAGACTCTCATCCCTGCCTTTTGTGCAAGCCTCCATCACCATCTCCACCGTATGAGCAAATGGAGTTCAAACCCAACACTCTCTGGCCTTTCGAGCATGAGGCTTACCAGGCAGGAAGCAGGTAGGAATCTGGGTCACTGAATACAGCACTTAACTTCAGCCTTCCCTGGCCCAATTTTCAAAACTCCCCCTTACCCGTAGACCATCAATGGACCCAGTGCTTTGCCTCTGGAGTTGCAGCTTATATCTATGCTACATATTTTGGAAGATGAACCAGACAAAATACTTATAATCATGTAGAAAGACACCCAATTTTGTTTTCAGTTAATCAGATAATATAACCATTGCAGATTTGGGGGCACAGGTAGCAGGCTCCAAAGGACCTAGCCAATGGCAGACAAGCATGCTGGACTTTGGCACCACCATCATGGTCTTTGGACAAATGTTTATTTCCTCAGCCAATCTGTATCCTCCCCTGGGAAATTTCTGTTTCTTCCTGGCATCCAGCCTACTACCATGGAGACAAAGAACTCCTTCCCTGGCTTTAAGAATGGCTTGTTTTACTCAAAGAATTCCTCTCTAGCATCTCAAAGAAGGTCCTGGTCTGGGTGTAGGAAGCCCCTTTCCCTTTCCACCCTGAACCACAGAATAAATTGGCATTTTCTGACATCAAAAACCCCTGTCCCCTTCAAAGCAGCAAAACCTTTCCTTTGGCCTCAAGCTCACAGTAGCCGATGGATGTCAGGGGTCTTTGCAAAACCTAACTCCCACATCCCCTCTGAGCTGACATTTCTACTTTCAGAATCACTCCTTTGGATTAAAAATCAATTTGTTTATGACATCCAAATGCTCCATCAAAATTGCAACTATTTTAAATGCCCTGGGCTGGCTGGGGCTGGGTGCCAGGGACAAGGAGGTGAGCAGGTCAGAATGTGAGCCAGTTAGAGAGAGCTGCCCCATGCAGGGCAGACCCAGGACCCAGCAGGGCTCAGGTGGACCGTGCAGTATATGCTGGTGCTGCCTGGGAGAAGAGTTCAGTGACAGACTTGTCGATTTTTACCTTGAGATACTCAAAATGTGTCTGAGCTTGACAAGGGGAGCTATGGGGTAGGATATTTCACAGTAGCATGGCTCTGTTTGCCCATGAAAGGGGCAGGTTGGATGGAAGAGGTATCAAAGGGGAACAGGGCGGAGAGGGACAGCCCAAAGAAACGTGATGCCCAGAGCACCTTGACTTAGTTCACCTCCCATTTCACCAGAAGTAAAGCCTGGACCCAGCTTTGCTGCAACATGCATGCCAGAGCCAGCCAGCCCCACACACCCCTCACAGAGCAGTGCTAAAAACAAGCATAATCGCTGCATGCCTGCAATGTGTCAAAAACTAGGCTAAGGACTCTGTAGGCATTATTTTACTTAAATCTAGTACCCCTAAGAGGGAAAGAAAACAAGCTTGCTGCTTGGGACAAGGCCAGAGGGAGGCAAATGACTTCCTCCTTTCACTCTGCCTCCAATTTCCCTGTTACCCAAAACATCAGCCACTATAGGCCTGGACCCCACAGGCATGGGCCAGCTAGGTGCTCAAGCTTCTCTACAGGGCAAGGGCCCCTCTGATGGGCACCAAATCACACAATGCTGGGGTCACACAGGACCTCAAAGAGCATCTTGTGTCCAAGGGAGTTCAGACATGCTCTAAGGAACCCAAGGAGCCTAAGGTGTGGCTAGCACAGCCCCTGTCAAGACTGACCACCAGGCTGCTTTCAAAGCCACTGATGAAGTCTTAGCCCCTCAAAGGACCTGGCAAGAGGATGTTGGAGGGTAGAGTCACTTCAGGGCTGGAGGCCTGTGCTGTGCTGACTGCAGACCCCCTGTCTCTTCACCTTCAGCCTCAGAGCAGTTGTGAGGTTGCTGAATGGGCAGGGAAAACTGCTCCTGGCAGGCAGAGGTCACCCCAGGATGCCAGCCCTCAGGGTTCAAAGGATCTGGGGATCTAGGGTCCTCAGGCACTAAGAACCAAAAGAAAATGTCTGTGCTTCAGGGCAAAAGGCCTGAAGTTCACACAGCATGAATACAGTCAGGAGCCTACCCATGATGTCCCCAGACCTGAATGTAACCCACTTATTGATCAGCAAAGTGTGAATTTCTGCATCTATATGAGTAGCAGTGGTTACCTTGGCCCCTTTAAGTTTCATTTTCCTCGGCTGTAAATGGGGCTTATAGTACCCTTTCTGTGGGATTTGCACTAGTAGTGGGAACTTAAGTATAGGATTTGGTCTCCTCATGCCTCAGTTTCCTCATTAATAAAACACAGTTAATAATTTGCCTTACATCACATTTGCACGTGAGTTAAATGGCGCATTCTAAATGCTGGCAAGTGCTGGCTTTGGCTCTCGTTACGAATCATGTTGGCTGTGTGTGCTCTCGTTCTCTGCTGAGTGCAGCCCTCATCTATGTTGCTTGGTGTCCCTCATGACACCTGCAATGTTCCTCAGCCACAGTGGAGGCTCAGTGACTCTGACTTCTGATTTCTTCAGTATTCATTCACTGAGCACCTCCTACGCGTCAGCAGGTACTGAGGATACGCAGGTCCCCAAAGGGTCTGGCAGGAAACCCTTACTATTTTGAATTGACTGAGTGAAAATCATCACTGTGGCCACACAGCCCAGATTGGATGACTTGGGCCAAATTTAGAAGCCCTCTGGCTTTCACAGTGGATTAAAATGACATTTTTCTGGATAACCCCCCAACTGTCCACCTGAGTTGATGAACATGAGAGAAGCAGACAGATGTTTCCTTTTGTTTATCCCACAGCGTCGAGGAACCCATGCCAGAAGGAGCCTCCCAACCCAGCCAGCACCCAGACCTGCCCCGGACCCACAGCCCCCTCCCACCTCCAACAGGCCCAGAGGTGTGTCATCTCCACAGCGGCAGGCCATGGTCCCAGCATGAAACCTTGCTTATGAGCGCTGGCACCATTTCTTCCAGCCCTTTGTCTCTTAGCTTCCAGGAACAGGCTGCCATCGTTGCACCCCTGCTCCAACACGCACACCCCACCTGCCTCAGTCAGGCTCATTTCCATGGCACTTCCCAGCCTCCCCGGCTCAGCCCCCAGCCACATCCCTGGCAGCCTCCCTTGCACCCTGCATGGTGCCTGCCCCTGCACACAGGCCTTTAGAAATCCCATCAAAGCAGCTTTACAGCTGAATACTTACGGAAAATTTTCCACTTCCGGAGTTTTATCTTGCTCTCCTGTCTACTGCTAGTGCAGGTAACCCTTGGCCACTGCCCTCCCCACAACAGCCCAGTTTGCTTTTCTAGCCACAGAGTCCCTTAAAGCCTTACAAATCAGTTTGCCCTTCTGACAGGGGCTGACATCACCCCAGACAAGAGAGGAAAACCAATATCTGGGCACCTGCCTTGGCCACAGGGCTCAGCAAGCTGGGTGCTCAGGAAGGTCAAAGGGATAATGCCCCTTCCTCCAGGCGGTTCATCCCAGGATGTTAGACAGTGTTTCCAGAAATCAAGACTCAAAATCCATTCCAAAATTTCAGAGCTAGGTAGTCAGTCCTGACACAGTCAGATCCGAGCCCCTCATACCTGTTACCTGTGGGTGGCATGGGCTGGGGAGTGACCATGACCTCCATTCACAGCAGTGACCTCCTTACCGCCACTAAATAGCACTCACTACATTCAGGTACTGTTCACTGAGACCTCAAAACAACCCTACCAAGAAGGCTCTATCAGCCTCATCTCTTTAGAGATGAGGAAACTGAGGCACAGAGCATCTAAGGAATTTGCCCAAGATCACTCAAAAATATGGATCAGGCATTCAACAACCACACTCTCAGACACTGTTGTGCCTGGGGAGATTTACACTCAAGACTTAGCTCTGCAACTTATTTGCTGTGTGACCGTAAGCAAGTCACTACACCTCTCTGAGCCGCTACTGAGTAAAATGGTAGAAATTGTACCTGCTTTGCAACAATGCAGGTATAGCCCTGACCATAATGAGGGCTTGATAAATGACTGGCATCTTTTGTAATTCATTCATTCTTGCCTGATCCTTGTGAAACATAAGAAAAACCCACTCCCAGACTAACACTGTTTAGTGTGGTTGCCTCTCTTGTTTGCATGAATACATTATTAACTGGAACTTGGTTTCCACCTAATATATCCAGCCTCATGATGGCAGCCAGTTAACGCTATTGTGAAAAGAGTGGGGCCTCCAGCAGGACTTTCTCAGGGTCATACCCCCACCCCAGACTGTGCACATTAAATGCAGATAACTTTAAGGTTGCATATGACCATTCATTGAAAGCCTACATGCCTTTGCATATGCTGTTCCCTTTTCCTGCATCCTTCAAAACTTAGGGATATGAGATAATGCAGATATCTCCCTGAGACCTCCAGAAAGTCTTCTCTGACTACGCCTATGCTCACACCATTCTGGAGTCTTAGGTCCTCCTGCTCAAGGTTTCCTTTAGCTCTCTGTCAAAGCTTTTACTTAGGGATATGAGATAATGCAGATATCTCCCTGAGACCTCCAGAAAGTCTTCTCTGACTACGCCTATGCTCACACCATTCTGGAGTCTTAGGTCCTCCTGCTCTAGGTTTCCTTTAGCTCTCTGTCAAAGCTTTTACCTTCCACTTTCTTCCAATGCTTACCACTCTATCTTAACAGACTGATTCTCTAGTCCCATTCAGTGGTTCTTACTTTTCCACATGCAACAAAATCCCCTAGCAGCTTTTTAAGCAGACCTGTGCCAGGGTTGCTTCTTTGGAGATTTGAGTTTGGCAGGGCTAGCCAAACTCAAATTTGGATCTGGAATTTGGATTTTCAAGGCTCCAGGGGTAGTTCTGTTGTGCTTCAGCAGCCAGGAACCCTCAGGGCCAGTCCTGCATCCTGGTCTCCATGGTAACCCCAGCATCCCATGGAACAGACACCCTGCACCAAGTCAGGGCCCAACAATTATTCAGTCAATTAATGAATTTCTACCTCTCTGCTCTTCCTATCGCCCAGTTTTTACCAACTCCCAACAAGAATTTTGAGAATAGAGTGAGGAAGGTGTCGGAAAATAGGGGGAAGGAGAAGGTAGTTCCAGAAAGAAAATGGGGAATTTAGCAATTCCCTGGCTAGCTCAGGCCACTGAGAGCCCTTTTAAATCAAATTATTAACAACTATAGTAGTAAAACTCTTGCTTTGGGTGGTTCTTGAAGGTTTGAGGAGACGTCCTCCTTTGACAGAAGCAGGGCAAGAATGACCTCAAAGATGACCTCACAGATGACCTCAAAGAATCTTAGAGCAAGCCGAGGTCCAAAAGCTTATTCTAGTGCTATCCTGTTCACTTTAAGATCAGGAAACGAGGCATGTGGAGGGTGAAGGGAGCTCCTAATCGCTAGAATTAGACTCGGACTCCAGATGCCTTAGTAGCATAATTCTACCTTCAGAGAGACCCCAGTCTCACCCTGCCTCAACCTCACTCTCTTTCTTTATGGCTCTTGATGGTTTCAAAGGGACGTTGAAAAAAGTGTCACATCAGGGAGAAAGGAGAGAGGTGTCTGATGCCCCAGGAGGCCTCCAGCCCACAGCGTGGCATTCCAGCCAGTCACCCAGGTTTCCCCCAAACTCCTCTCCACTTCGTCTCTTTCTCCGATGGTCACAAAAAATGTCATGATTATAGTGTCTGCTTTTTCTTCTTAATCATGTCTCCAAGTATCTCATTGGTCATAACATGGTGCCATGCTCTATCAGGGGTTCATCTTCTCTCAATTCAACACTGCCTGTGGCAACCAAGAAAATACAGCCTACAAAACATTCTATGATATGCCTGACCACAACAGGCTCTGCTGCACAAACCTGTTACTTCTTCCATATACAAGTTTCTTCTTATCAGTTCCAACTACAACGTGTAACTATTCAAACCACAAATCAATCAGATCTCAGCCCTGGTTCATTTTTTCCAGTGACTCCCCTGCACTGAAAATTAAATCCTAACAGCCTGTGCCGTAGCCCACAGGCCTGGCCTCTCTGGTCACATTCTGCCAACTACCCCTCAAGGGGGCGGCAGTCTGGCCCTTGGGTACAAACCTCTTCCCTAAGAACCTCACGCGTCTCTCCCCTCTCATCTTGCAGAACTCGGCTCATACTTCATCCCCCCAACAGTGCTGGTGCCAGGGAATGGGCTTTGGAGGAGTGCACCTCAGCTTCTGCGCTCCATGAAAATCCATAGCTCACTCCCAAAGCCACTTGGAAATAAACTGCCAACTTAAGCAAAAACCTCTTTGAGACAAATCCTCTGGCCCCACTTTCCAACTAAATGCCCCTCCAGACCCTTCCACATAAAATTCAGCTGTCACCACTGACTCCCCAGCTTAAATATCTGTTGTCCCTTTATAGCACTTATCATTATGAGATCTGTTTTCTCCTTGTGTTTACCTGTTTATTGGTTGACTCCAGACCAGACTGTAAGCTCTGTGATGCCAGGGTCCTTGCCTATGTCATTCAGGCCTATATTATGAAACAGAGGTGGGGTTCCCTAAGTGTCTGTTTAATGAATTGATTGGCCATCATTTTGCTCAGCCCATAGCCACGACCTCCTTATAAAGAGATGGTTCTATTCATCATCAGCCTCTCCAAGGAGCTCAAAACCATCTGAAAGGAGAAGGAGGAAGAGGAACTAATGTTTACTGAATGCCAGAGTTTTAGTAAATAAATAGCATATCCACAGTGGAGGTCTACAGAAGCAAAAAGGAAAAAAGAAAATAAAAATTTTTTAAATAAATATTTTAAAAATAAAATATATTTTTTAAAAATTAATATTTTAAAAATAAAAAAATATTTTAAAAATTTTTTAATAAAAAAATAAGGTTCAGAGAGGTTAAGAAACTTTCCCAAGGTCAGCAGTGCTTTGACCTACATCTCCAGGCAGCCTCATCCCACCTTTACGGTCTCCACTGACTCCCCAAGATATGCCCTCACCCGGTCACCCTGTTAGCTGGCTTATCCCTGACCTAAACCCTGGCCTTCCACCCAAGGCAGCCCAAACTTTTTGGCATTCTGTTCCCACAGTCCCCAGATCTTGCCTACCTCCCATATCCCTCAGGAACAATATCAGCTATAAAAGACTCATCCCCCCCAAAAAAAGAAAAGCACCTAGAAAAGAAATGCAGCCATGATGGGGGACATCTGCCCATCAGAGTGCTCCAGCCCAGTGGGATATAGGCCACTATTTATGGTTTTGTGATCACAAAGGCAATTCAGAAAAGAAACGTCCCAATATTAAGGTCCAAAGAAACAAAAAGACCTAAAATTCTAGGTACCTGAGGTTTACAACTGTGTTAACATGTGTGCAAATGGACAAGAGCTGGCAGGGGGCGTGAAAAAGTGTAGAACTAGACTGTGAGTGAGCTTTTAAATTTTAATTATTGCTTAAATGCTAGTTTGAAAAGCAAACATTAAGAGAAAGGAAGAAAGGGATGGAGGAGGGAAGGAGAAACAAACGGCAGAGGAAATGAGGGCGGGAGGGAAGAGAACCCTTTGCTGGTGTCTCTTGGGGTCTGACTGCTGTCCGTGGAGTAGGGGTGCTGCAGCAGCCCCTGCCACTGGTGAGCAGAGAGGTCTCTGGTAGCCAAAGGAATAGGTAGAACCAAAGGTGTAAAAAAAAAAAAAAAAAAGTCCGGGTGTGGTGGCTCATGCCTGTAATCTCAACATTTTTGGAGGTGGAGGTGAACAGATCACCTGAGGTCAGGAGTTCAAGACCAGCCTGGCCAACACAGAGAAACTCTATCTCTATAAAAATACAAAAATTAGCGACAGAGCGAAAACCTGTCTCAAAAAGAAAAAAAAAAATAAGTGTCTGCATCTGTCCTCTGTCCCCAGAGCAGTGACCACGGTGACATCACTCCCAGCCTGACCTCTCTCAGGGGCACAGCCTTCTGCCATCACCCCAGAACCACCACCTCAACTCTCCCCTCTCTCCTTTATGTCAAGCTGGTTCCATCCACACCCTCTCCCTCCATCCCTTGCTCAGAACCTCTTTTCTCCTTCAAGAGCCGATTCAAAACTCCCTTCTTCCTGAAAGCCTAGCTGGATTACCATTCACTCTATAGATCTTCAGGAGTTTCCTAGTGTTTGCCATTTTCATGCTGTGGAACATTTCATAATATTTGTGGAAGCAAATCTGTAATATTTAGAAAGAGCATGGGCTTTAAATTCCAGCTCCACCACTCTCACTATGTGAGCCTGTGAAAGTTACTTAGCCTCCCTGAGCATCAGTGTTTGAAATTATAAAACGGAAATACTGATGCATCCTTAAAGACTGATAGAAGGAATCAATGAGATAATGTCTGCAAATAGCCAGGGAGAGTGTTGAGCATATATGTAATCAATGCATCAATGAATAGTAGTTTTTACTATGATGTGTGGCATTAAATTCTAGAAAAACAATTGGGCAGTGGTAGTCTGAACCGCATCACCTCTCCATGAACTAGATGCAGAAGCCACTGGGGAAGAAAACTGCCTCTTCTAAGTCTTGGATCTCTCCCTAACCCTATCCCTGTCCCCATGAAAGTATGCAACCCACAGTCAATAAACAGGCAAGTAGCTGGACTGCTAAGCTCTTCAGGGGCAGTCACAGAACCTTGCCCACCAGTGGGTGGCCAGCCCATCTGCACCTGAGTCAGCTCTGAGCTAAGAAGGAGCCAAGGAGAGGGACTGGCTCTCAATGCTTCCTCAGGTTCAGTGCTTGGGAATTGCCACAAACCCCCACACCCACCCTGTCTACCAGCACTAGGAACTTGTGGCCAGAGAAGCCTAAGACCACGTTATTGCACGGAGGGGTTTGCAAACCAGCCCCACTGCGGCTCCCAACCGTTTCCCCATCAAACACAGAATGTTCCTGCTACTGCCTACATTTTGAAAGCTTTGACCAACCAGATTGGCTGTAATAATATTAATAAAAATAATGACTATATTTACTAGGAGCCAACCGTATGCCAGGTATCTTATAAACGCTACTTTTAAATATTTATTAAATATTAATCCATTCATTTTTTGCATTTTTATTAATCAAGGACACATGTAACTGTCAGTCAGACCTTCTGGGCAACATGCAGCAGCACTGGCAAATGCAGTGAGCTGCTTTGTCTTCAGCCCAAAGCAAGACAATGTCTGGCCATTGAGGAAAGTGTCACAACAGCTCTGCTTCCTTCAGAAGCATAACACATATATACTTCCAGCAATCACCTTAAAACATTGAACCTTATCAGAGGGCCCTCCTTCCCCAGTACTCCTGACAAGAACCCCAAGTAGGGAATTGCAGAGCTAATCCAATCATCACATTTTGCAAATGATAGGCTCGAATCCAGAGATGGCAGGAGTCCTGTCCAAGGTCACATAGCTAGCTGACAGCAGGACCAGACCTTAAAATGCCAGCACAGTGCGCTCTGCTGAAGAGAGCAGCCTGGTCTCTCAGAGGTGCTGGTCAGGCCTGCCAAAAGGGGGATGCCCCCCACGCCGCATCCCTCCCTGCAGCCTCGCCTCGGCTGGCCTAATCCACGCACACCCTTCTTCACGCCCCTCACCAGCGGGATGGACCCCCTTCCGCTCCAGGACCTCCTTTCATGTGCACTGAGCATTTGGGCCAAGCCCTTCCCTGGGGCACTATGTCCTCCCTCCATAAAGAAAGTCCACCTACAGCAGGGCTTGATTAAGCACTGGAAAGGTTAGAAGCCTGCAAAGATAACTCAAAATAAAACAGGGCTAACTAGCAATTTATGTCTAAGAAAACCCCAGTGAGCTCTGATTTTTCCAGTCATGACTCCGTTGATGCCATCTTTCAAATGTCAACTATCAGATTCTCTTCTCCCAAATTGTACTGGGAACCCTTGATTTGCCGATGGCACGTGCTCAGGCCTATCAGGGAATATTCCACTCTCCCTCCTGCCCTCTTCCAATGTGCTTGTTTCTAGAAGAAAGCGTGGGGCATCCTGGGGCTCATGTATATATGGAAATAAAGAAGTATGTTCCATACAGATTAGGTCTTTCTGTCACCAGAAATGTATTTGTATTCTCGGAACACGGTTTGTGGTTAATGCATTTTTATTCGTCATTGTTGTCTATACATCTATATTATGGGAGAAAAGTCTTAAAGATGCAAGTAGAAAGAGTTTGGTAAAAGACAGAATCGTTGCAAGGTTCTTTCACCCCAGGCATTTCAACATGCCCTTAGAAAACAGGCAGTTTGATTTGCTTCTGAGGAGCCTGCCCTACCTTCCTTGAAATTGGAACAAATATTCACTTGAAGATGTTCATAGTTCTTCAGCACCCAAAGAAGCAAGGTTCAGGCTGGTAGTGGGGGTAAGGGAGTGCTGTAGGTTTGGTGGCAATAATGCTTCACAACTGGAATTTCCACCAACCCAGAACTTTCACATCCAAATGTATTTTGTCTCCTTCCAAAGACACACCCTAGAAATTCATACGTTTATTCCGATTACACTGCCATGCTTAAAACCACTTAAGAATTCCTCTTCTGAAAGTGCTGTGGGAGGCTGTGACACATTCTTTTGAAAATCCTCAGTGGCAGAGAAATTTCCTTCTTAAGGGAGGATCTAAGTTTGGGAAAGAGTCTAAAGGAGTTCTGAGCCAAGTCTGATGAATAAGGTGAGTGATCAAACTGGGAAATGCTATTTTGAGCAAGAGTCAGGTTCGGAAATAAAATAACAAGACTCCTTTTATGTGTCTACCACTGGGCGTGTGTGTGAATATGTGATTTTTAAACTAACTCTTAAAAGTAATTCCAAAAGAGAAACTCTTAAACGATTTTGAGCAGTTGCACTACTATTGGAATAAGAGCATATTCGTTCAAAGTCATTACTTCCAAGAGGTCAACTGCTATTTGGAACAGCAAGCCCAGGTGTGAGATGGTTGCCTGGAGCCCCTCTTGGTAAAGGAACACAGCCAGATTCCACAGGAACCTGGAGTTGAGTCCACTCTGTGGCCAGGTCCTGGATTGCACATGTGTTGAAGGAGTCCCCTCTGGTAGACAGGCTTGGGGGGCAGCTAGAAGGATGCTGGTCACCCCTCCTCCCAGGCCTGCAGCTTGTTGGCCATGTTCTGAATGACACAGCTAATTAAGGCAAGTCCTGTTGCAGCTCTGAGCTTGACCTGCCTAAATGGGGAAGTCAGAGCTCCCAGATGAATCTGTGTTTCAAGGGTTAACAGCTCATCTGTAAATAAAATAAAATGTCCTCTAGGCTGCAGCCAGGTAGCCCTTCCTGCCTTTGGCCTGAATGTGATTAGCACAAAGGGATGGAGGCAGGCAGGGGATGGAGGGACTGCAGGAGGAGGCAGTCAATTCCATCTTTTTAAGACCCCTGAAAAGTGATTTTGGTGATTGATTTCCAAAAGGGGCTCTTTCCTCCCACTCTACTTCCCTAGCCTCTAACTCTCAACAATTAAGCCCATTTTGAAATAAAACCGAATGCAGAAAATTAACAATGTACGGCTCAAGGCTATAGAACAGAATTACTGCAGCACAGGCACACACACAAGGCTGGCCTTGGCAGTAAGCAAGTCTTCCTTGGACCTGGAAATGAAGACAACTAGGTGGGGATGGAGGCCAGGCCTTAGGTTTTGCCCCAGTTTTTGTATGAATCTCAAAGGTGACACCAAGAAAGACAGAGCAAGATAACACTGACTGTCTACAGAAATGAACAGGTCAGGGAGGGAAGAAGAGATGAAGCCAGAGGCCCTGTACAGAAACAGTCCCTGCAAAGCTGGTTCTTGGACTAACCCTAGCTATTTTATTTTTATACAATCTGCTATTCAAATACATTTAACTGTTATTTTACTTTCTAACCTGATTTGCATGTGCGGTCCCTGCCCCTTCTTCCAGGGAGACAGGAACCCTGATATCACTAAGTAAACTGTGTCATATTCACACCTCCTCAGAAGGAAGCCTCTGCCTCTGAGAATGTTCTGGGGAAGAGGTAAACTTGGAAATTATACTCATGGTAATGTCTGTAACAAAAGTAAGGTGACAGGCTTCATAACTTATTTGTAAATCTAAAACTTCTTGAAAATAAAAAGTTGATTTAAAAAATAAAGCAACATCGCTTATGTATAACGTCCACCTACATAGCAAGCAGCCATCAGTAGTACTGGGTTATGTTTTGCTTTAGTTTTCCAGAATAACCTAAGTATGTATCCTGCTGGTATTCTTATATCTATTTGAGACATCTCTCTATTTAGTCTCTTTAATAATCTTAGAATGATGATGCACGTGGGTTACATTAGGGGCTTGAAAAGTTTTTTCATATCCAGCAACCCAATAAATTACTCCTAGTGTATCTAACTTCTCTGCTCCATTGATAATGGAGCAACCTTTCCTTTCTTCCCCTGAACGCCAGCATGTGGTGAAGGCATTAGTGAGGGCCAAAACACAATTTTCCCAGTTGCAGTTAGGTGAGGAGGAGTACAGTTGACTGTACTTTTTAAAGTGCTGTCGGCTTTAAGAAAGTGTGGTATTTTTTTAACGAACAGCTCAGCTGTTAGAAGTCTGTCATTTTCAGCCTGTTGTAAGAAGTCCTAAAAGCCAACAGTTTTCTTATACATCAGCAAAAACCCAAACAAAAACAGAGTTGTATGTGGATACAACTCAGCCTGGACATTTCTGATATCATTCTCCAAAATATTCTCTTAACAAATCAATCCTACACTGAAAGTTCCATAGGAAAAGTTACATAGGGAAGGGGGTTTTCTAAAATCTGACTCTTCACCGTAGCTTTTTTCATTTCCCCGAAAAGATTTCTAAAATGTGCACAGAAAATGAACTTCCAATAATTGTCACCACAGTATTAATGTGTATCTTCTGTTGGGAGAAAATCTGTAACCTCATCAAGGAATAGCACTCAAATAAATTTTCGTTGTCCCACTGCACAAAGCTAAGCTTAGGCGAATCCTAATTTGTTATTCATTCTTCTTTTTTAATTCATAATTTGATGCTAAATGTGGTGACGCAGCAGTGCCCTACAAATCCGATTGCATCTGTCGTCAGATACATTTCTTGCAGCTACCCAGACTTATGTTTTATACTAAAAATGTTTTTAAGCTTACAGATGGGCAACATACATAGAGAGAGAGAAAGTGACATTTTTCTGTGCATAGTGAGCCAACATTAATCTCTCTCCAAATTTCTTTTTACTAGGTCCATTCTGGCTAACTGTACTTCTCTGTGTTTTCCAAGCCCTTATTTAAAGCAAAAAACTCCTCCTGACAAATGCTTTTGGTTTAAAACTAATGTTTGCTTCAACTGGTTAAGTGCCATAGAAGTAAAAAAGGCTTTTGCAAAACATTCCACAACTGATTTTTAATTTACTGCATCGTCAGCTACTTTTATGATAATATTTAATCTACTGAAACAAAACCAGCTTTAGGGGGAAAAAAACAAACAACAACAAAGAGAAAGAGAGTTTATTTTTAGCAGCTCCATTCTCGTGTAAGGTAGCTAGTGAAACCGAAACTTTACCTAAGGACACTAGTCCTAGTTTCTGCGCTCTCTCTCTCTTTCTCTCTCTCTCTCTCTGTCTGTCTCTTTGTCTCTCTCTCTCTCTCTGTCTGGCTCTCCCTTCTTTCCATTATTTTTTTCTTTCTCCTTTTTTCTCACTGGCTGAGAGACTCAAGTTAAAGGTTAGATGTCATTAAATACGGCTAACAAGTTCAATAAGCAGGAGACACCAAGAAATAAACTATCCCCCACTCAAAGGAAAAACAGAGAGAGAGAGAGAGAGAGCTATGGTAAGCATAAATATTCAACTGTGGCCCAGATGGGCAGAACCCTAAAATGAAAAGTTTACACCACGTCATGAGGTCAAGTCTGGAAAGTTTGGCTCAGATGCCCCAAGTCCCAGACCGTGATGGTAAAAATGGCATTATTTTACATCAAGAAAATAGAGAAGAGAGATAATAAAATGCATCAAAATTCAGTGGGTTCCTTTAACTGAGGAACTTGAAAATGTTTGACTAAGGAGCTCATCGTTTTAGGAACAACTCAAATGTGAACAAGCCCAAGTATTCTGGGGCTTTTTTTTTTTTTTTTTTTTTTTGGTGTCTATATCCTATTTCTATTCAAAGGAATATCCTGAGAATTAAGCACTCTAGTGTGAGATAGCAAAGGCTATTGCTGTGCAGATAAAACCACTCCTGAGAAACTATGCCCTAAGGATGCAGACTGTACTGGAAACTGAGCCAGGCCAAAGGATCCCTCCCTGAAAGGAACTGCTTCTGACCAAAAGGTGCACCCCACCAATGCCTCCAAATTCTTAAGCACTGTCCTGGCTCAGGTAGCTCGAAGCCATTGGGATGGGCACTTCCTGAGTAGAAAGATGTTATTGCAAGTTTTGCCATTGTCTCTGGGTAGAAAATGGTCCTTCCCCGGGAGCACTGTGCTGGTAGCTCTGTGTTCAGCAAAGTAGAAAATGTCACTGGAGCATGAGCTGTGACAGCAGCATGTACATACTTGCACATACACTTTCCTCTGTAGAGCAGCTGTTATAGCTGAAAATTGTGAGGCAAGCTCCGTAGGATAAAGAGGCCAGCAAACTCAACTCTGCAGTGGCTAAAAGTCATGGGATGCTGCAGAGAAAGTTCAGGTTTATCGTTTGCCTTACGTTAGGATGTTTCCCCTGGAAATGAAGGGGAAGTTGTAATTAGCTTGTTTGAAAGCTCTCTGATTCACTTCCCCACCCCAATTCTTACTATCATGAATTTTGCATTATTCTATGCACAATAATGCACATAAAATTAAATAAACAATATAATTAATTTAATTAAAATTAAATATTAAACATATTGTGTATAAGGAACCTGTGCCTTTGATTTAATTGGGCAGGAGTACCCAAAGCAGTTTGGGTAATAGCAGAAAATAATTAAAAACAACAAGTACGTTAGCCTCTGGGTACAAGAAATAGTTGGGAGCCTCCTCTTGAGAAAGGTTTATTTAATTAAAATTAAACTAATCTTTGGAAAACATTTGATAAGCATTTCATAATACAAATCATAATCCATAAAATGAGGCTCAGCCTGCCTCTCCACAATATAGGAAAATCATGTTAAATAATTTATCTGTGGCAGTAGCTACTCTCTTCTTTACACACATATACAAATACACACAGCAATTCCATAGAAAACATATTCACTGAGTTTGAATTTTAGGTAATACTTGATTCACCTACAATCTAGGTAAATATTAATGAAGTACATCAAACATAATATGTCCATAGCAAGAATTTAGAAGATTTAGTGTTTGATTTTGAACTAGGTGTGGATTTTCAGAGCTAACAAGCTCCTATCAAAAAACATCCTTTCTGTGAATTTATCTAAAAGGAAAACTCAAGTGTTTTGGCAAGTCAATAGCTTGGTTGGTCAGTATGAATATAACCCCAAAATACAGAAAAAGCTGAGTCCCCAGGTCATCTACACATACATTTAATTTACAAGGTAGCATTTAGTGCTTCATGTTAGGAGAGGAAGACCATTTACATTCTTTCCTCCAGATTGTGTGACAGAATCTGATATTTAGTTGCAGAGAGTTAGATAAGATTAGATGTAGATCACAAAAGAAAAACAACAACCAGTCCCAAGTATGTGTTTCCCCAATAACTGTTCCTAAGGCCTGATTTGCCAGAATCTCCAGACACTCGTAGTCTTTATCAAAGTAGAGCCCATTTAGACACCTATGGCCTGAGCAGGAATATTACCAAAACCAATTGCTTTATGCTCCAATTCCAAAGTTACTAAATGCAAGCCTCCTGGCTGACAAGTGCCCACAGATATAACTCAGAGCCTAAATTGTCCACCAAATTCCAATTGTCCACCTCTTAAACATCTGCACCCATAAAGGAACATCAAAGTTAGAACATTCATTAGCACAAATGATTCTCTTCACATTTATTTCAGCATATATAGTAACTTAGTCTATCAGCAAGGTTAAAATGTCCTAATGATTCATTATAGATAAAGCAACTATATTCACCCCAAAGATGAGCTGGGAACATATAATAATGCATTTTATTTTGTCTTTATAAACGTAAGATTTTCCATATATATCCTAACACCAAAATTATATTTTTCAGTGGTCATATGTATATTAAAAAACATTGTTGTGAAATATACATACCCACAGGTGTCATGCATATAGAAAAACCTGAGTCAAAGCTTGGTGTTGCTTATACCGAAGTAATTTTGTAGTGCCTTTGCTCTGTGGAGAAAGCCCCCAATATACATCATGCTATTTTATAAGCAGTAATTCATAATGGCAGCTAACAATTATTCCTGCAATATCAAGCATTCCTCCAAAAATTCACCTAAGCTTTTAACCATTTCTCTGATTGGTTTAACTTTTCTTTGATCGAAAGAACAAAGTACCTTTGGAGGCTTCCAGTTGGGCCGAGAGACAGGGCGATCCAAAGGGTGGCCTGCTTAATGCCAGACTTAAAATAGGAAGAAAAAAAAATCTGGAGACTTGGCAGAGCCAAGAAGCATGCAAAGCAGAAGATCCTAAAGCCATCTCTAGCCCAATTAACTCTTTCACTTATTTATTGGAAAAGGGCATTTAACCCTTCGGAAAACACCAAGCAAAGATCCTGGTGCAGCCCCGGCTTCTTCAGCCAGGACCACAGCTGCAGCAGGGTTCCCCTCGGCCATCCAGGGCTTGTCAATGATGCCCTTCATTTGCATGTCAATCCTTTTACATGATTAATATGTATTTATTGACCAGGAGGCCTTCCCAACCTAGGACAAAGGAAGACAGGCAGTCCTCTTTTATAAGGCAGCCGTAACTTTCCTGGCAGGACTGACAATTGTGCACAGGAATAATTCCCTTCCAGATAAAAAGTTCCCACCATTCAGACACACGGTCATGGAAGGAAAACAGGCCAAAACTGAACGCCGAAATCCGAAAGGCACCTCACTACTCCATTCCCCACAGATCCTAAAGTGATCTGTGTTCATTTCCTACCAGCTCAGTTGAGGAGTGTGGACAGGCACCTAAAAGACCAGAAAAAAATGGCCCCTAGCCTGGGAATTTGCATCTCTTCTGCTGCTCATGTAAGTCTCTTAAGACGGAGGCCTGCTCACAGATCTAGGCCCTAGCTCGAACCCTGGGTTACCTGATGGAAGGCACCTTCTTCCTTCCAAACATGAATCTAGAAATGGAAAGAAACTGCACCCAACACACCACATGATGCCACTCTTCATGAATCTTTTACCCACTCAAATAAACATCACATTTCCCAGATTGACATGTGGAGTTTTATTTATTAAACAGCAAACTCTACTTTTAAAAAAAGATCAGCCTTATGTCTACCATTAAAGATTTCCAGAAATTCTCTCCTCTTCCATCCTTTCACTCCTCCCACATAAGAAAATAGGCAAATAAAAGCCAAAATGGTCAAACGGTGGCATAAACTTCTATTTTCACTCTAACATCTGCCTCTCAGAACGTCAGAGATAAGACTCTAGATATGTTTAGAAAAACTGTGCAAGGGATTAGTATGACTCTTGTTTGTCCTGGTGCCAAGGATATTGAGTCAGATAATCCAAAAGGGTTTTTTTTTTTTTTCATCTTTATCCTGGGTGGTTCTGGGACTGGCTCCGTTTGATCTTGGTTTCCCATCTCTGTGCATATGAAATCCTTGGTCCCACAGAGAGGCTGCCAGTTCAATGACTAGGGTTGCCAAAGAAAAGTGCAAGGAGCTGTCTCCTTTATAAGGTCCTTTACTATAAAAAATAACATCGAAAAAAAGATTTTCCCTTAGGTTGAAGAAATTCAAGACCAGCCTCTGTGTAAGCACTATAACTTCTTCTTCTTCTTTTGTTTTTTTGTTTTGTTTTGTTTTGTTTTGAGACAGAGTCTCACTCTGTGGCCAGGTGCCAGGCTGGAGTGCAGTGGCGCGATCTCGGCTCACTGTAACCTCCACCTCCCAGGTTCAAGCAATTCTCCTGCCTCAGCCTCCCAAGTAGCTGGGACTACAGGCACACGCCACCACGCCCAGCTAATTTTTGTATTTTTAGTAGAGACGGGGTTTCACCATGTTGGCCAGGATGATCTCGATCTCTTGACTTCATGATCTGCCCTCCTCAGCCTCCCAAAGTGCTGGGATTACAGGCTTGAGCCACCACACCCGGCCGCACTATAACTTCTTGAAAGACACACATGAACACTCTTCAAAGGCCTAGAGTTTGATTGTCTAACCAAGACACTACCAAGAAACCAGTCATCTTTCAGCTCAGAGATCAGTTCTGAATTTCTTCCCGAGGATGCAGTATCCTCAGCTTTTATAAATGGTCTTTATTAGGGGTAAACTCACTTATTTTAAAAAGGGAATTCTGGTGGTGTCAAACCCTAGTCTTTTTCTGACCTACACCCTATCAAACTAACAGGTCAGACATATGGTACACTTTATAGGAAGACCAGCCACTAGCCTGCCCTCTGCCAAAATCTGGCCTGGGAAAGGTGAAGGAAAGCAGTTTAAACAATCACATTGCTGTTTGTTTGACTTCAGCCAACTCCTATTTCACTGTCATTTTTACTGAAACTGGTCTACATGTATAGACTATGCCTAAAAGAATCCCAGAAAGAGTCCTAGAATTCCAAGAATGTGAACTTCAAGGATGAGGCCTGCAATGGTGAATTTATCAAAAGCAATTAAACATAAAATGGCCCCAGAAGAATGTTTCAAATTTCTGCCCAAGTTTTGCCCATGCAGAAATGTGATGCTTATGATGAAATTATTTTCCTTAGTAATAACTCTGAAGAATGTGACCCAAAAATAGACAGGGGAGTCATTTCACCAGGGTGCCCCTCTGGCTTCATCCACTTTATATGACACCCAGAAGGCAGCAAGTCACTCTGTATCCCGTCCTTACATGCTCCATTCCAAACCCAAGGCCACACTTCTGAAAGCTCTCTGGGACTGCTCCCCACAGCCACATTTCAAGAGAATGCGTCCATCAAAAATGCAGGCACATCAAAAGCACCTGAGAACAAACACAAGGATGAGAGGAAAAGCATCAATGAAAAGCAACTATAAATTCTGTACATTCTAAATTCTATACACCTGTGGTTTTGTTTTGCTATGTGAACAGATTG
This sequence comes from Plecturocebus donacophilus, assembly GCA_004027715.1. Lineage (NCBI taxonomy): Eukaryota > Metazoa > Chordata > Mammalia > Primates > Pitheciidae > Plecturocebus > Plecturocebus donacophilus. The sequence continues at coordinate 21,046 of PVKP010017888.1, read as the reverse complement.
TATGTGGTGGAAGCAAGGAGGTAAGTTTTTTGTTTTCTGTTTTTCCTGAAGCTGACATAATAAACTAAGGTAGGTGCACCTCAGCCTGACTTTGTTTTCTATTTCACAGATTATAAATTCAACTAAGTTAACCAATAAAAATGGTCCCACATGAATTGCCTTGACATTATGGAAGTTAAGAGATGGGTTCTGACATATTCCAAACACCCAGGCATAGCCTTCAGAAATTCATTCGGTTCAAATGAGTATCTGGTGACACAGGCTCCTGGAACATCAGGTATCCACCCCATGGGGGCCCACTCCAGTACCAAGAACATCACAGGCACCTGGTTTAGGCCAGGTTGCATGACTGAATAATTAATGAGAACCCAAGGAAGGTTTCCTTCTGATGTTTGTCATTATTAGAATCCAACCTCTGTTCACTAAGGAATAGCTTTTGCTTTAGGTTTTCAACTTACTGACCACCACCTCGGGCATTTGGTTGGGTGGGTAGGAACTTCTAGGTTTGAAAGAAGGGTTGAATACTCCTCTGAACACCTCAACTCGCCCTTTGGCCCCCTCCTTATCTAATTTTGCAGGCCATTAATTCAGAATGGGCATGAGAGCATTTTGGTATTTGCTTTCACATTAAAATGACTGAGTAATTAATGAAACTTGGCAACTGTTCAGGCAAACAGCAAGTCCTCTCTCTGCCTTTCCCAACTTAGTGCTGTGTGTTCGAATAGACTTCATGTTGCACCCCTAAACTCGGCTAGCCTCCCCTTTCCTTATGGCACCAGTGGGATCTCCCCAGTCTCTGTGGGGTGATGTTGCTCTCAAAGAACCATTTAGCCTATCCTTCTTAGCCGCTGAGGACCTTTATGATGAAACTGTCATTACCCATTAAGGGCAGACAGGGCAACAAAATGGGCCCAAATTCCCTGCATGCTATACACAAGTCATCGGCTATATAGTAAGTGACTGCATCACTTTCAGCCTGGTCCATGTTGACACCCCAGGGAAACTCCCATACTCATGTCTGTAAGCTGTCGTCTTAAATAGAGCAAGCCCCTCTAAACAAAAGCAGTGCTGGCACTCTCCCTGCAACCTGTGTGTTGGGTTAGGTGAGAGGAAGAGGGGCTGGTGGCCCCTCCTGGCTACCTCCCACCCAACAATAGCTTTTGTGTTACAGGGGCTCCCAGAGTGGGATGGCTGGAATGTGGAGACGCCACTGCGTTGGAGTTAATAACACAGTGTCACAAAGGAATTTAAGCCTGAACTCTGGAAATTCTCTTTTAGGAGCTTATACTTTTCCTTCTTCAAACTTCTCTGTTCTGTCTAAAAAAGAATAAAAACCCTCTGTTGTGTTTTCTGCCGGGGGCTATATCACTTCCTTCCAACTGCCCCTTGTGAAATGGTCAAAGCATCCTGATCTTGAAGGAGACAACCGCCAGATGACAAGGTGAGTTTTGTATTCCAGAGGTTCAAAGGCTCTGGATCTGTTTCCAAAATGACCCATCCTTTCTCGTGGGTGCTGCCTGCTCTTAGGGACTGCATTTGGCAGACGAGCAAATATGAAACAGCCCCACCAAAGTGCTTACTATGGACACAGCCTCTTGGCCAGGCACTGAAAAGCTTACAGGGGCTGGTGTAAGGTTGGAATGGGAATGGGAATGAGATCCAGGATGTGGATGTGGGGCTCCTGGCTCTCCCACTGTAATGCGCCCCAAGTTCCGCTGGATTCCACTGAAAACGGAGTGGAAGGGTGGGTTTGGAGTGATGATAACTAGGATCGTCACACTAACATGAGCACAGCACCTCAGGGATCCTCAGGGCTATTCCTGGACGCCCACCACTTTCCCTAACCCCAAATGCCTCAGTTCTCAAGGCGGGGCCTCTGAGGTTAGATTGCTCTCCCACCCGGGGATGCTTGCTGACTGCCGCACCAGCGAACGTGCATTTCCCTTCCCCAGGGAAGCCACTGCAGGGGCTTTCCCCGACGGCGTCTCACAGCCAAGTGAGCTTGTGAACACGGAGACGGCTGAGGATCCGAGACAAGGAGCCTGCTCGCTCGGTTTTTCCCGGGCTGTGTTTGCCATTCGCGGGAATAAATGAAGCATCGGTAATCTCCATAAAAGAGCTTTCACGCTTCATTCTCTGAAACTAAGTTGAGGCTTAGACGGAAAGGAGAAAAGAGACTTTTAATTTAAAGTAATGATCATCAACACTCGGGTGCTAGAGGGTCTCCAGAGGAAAGGGAGTTCCTACCCCACCCGGGTAGCGGGAGGGAGGGCCGCTTCGCCTCGCCTCGCCAGCCGGGTCTCGACTTACTAAGGATTGGGGCGCCAAATCCATAACTTCGGGCAGCCCTCCTCGGGGGAAGGGCAGTGGTTCAAACAACTCTCCCAGGGGGAACCCGGAGGTGGGGGTGCCCAGGGCGGCAGAAGCTGGAGACCCGTGGTCCCGGAGAAAAGGAAGTGAGGAGTCTCAATAGAGGCCCGAGCCTCTCCAAGACCACCCTGCAGGCAGCAGCGACTTCTTCCTGGGGCAGGAGTCGCGCACTACCTGCAGGAACGTCCGCTGCGAGGGTGCCTTCCCGGGCCCCAGCGCATGCCTGGTTCCTTTCCTAGTGGCCGGTTCTGTTTGGGGCCGGTTTGCATGCGATGCGCACAGAGGACTCTGCACCTCATTTCCCTACCGCAAGTCCTGCGCGGTCGGAGAGCCCAAGAAGAGTTCAATCCCAAAAAAGAAACTTTGTTCACTTCTGGCTGAACTTGGCATGGGCGGGTGGGGGTCGAGGGGAGGCAGTAATCCTTCCTTTCTCCCCTCCGCCAACACCCAAGGTCCCTCACTTACATGGCAGTCCCTAAGCCAACACTCGACTTGTCACTTTGCACCATAATGCGGTCAGCCCTGTGAGGACATGAAGAATGAATATGAAACTCGAGGACCGATAAACGTGGAACTATGTTCAGCCATCTTCCCTGGGGTAGCTAAGTCCCTATTCTCAACAGAGCTGTGAGCCTCCGCCTGCTGAGAAGAGGGCACTTGGGCAGACGCGAGGTTAAGAGGCCCGGGGTGAAGGCCAGACCTCAATCTGCGGGGATAGAAGGAGCGGGAAATCCAGCGAAGGATCGAAGAACAGTCCCCGCCAGGCCGCGGCCTCCTCGCCCCCGCCTGCTCGGCCTCACCCTTCTGGAAGCTCCTCCGGGCCTGGGTGGGCGCCGCCCAGGGAAGGCGCAGAACAAGGGCGAGTTGGCGCCGCTAGTTTTAAAGAAATCCTAAGTAAACAGTGAACCCAAGCAGGAAACCTCAGCTTTGCCTGGGGAAAAGAACTGGCCACATAGCTCCAGGAAAGGAAAGGAGGAGATGGACAGATCTCTGCACCCTGAGGATGGTGGCTTCATTGAGGGAAGAGCTGCTCTGCAGCTTCCTCTCACCCCCGCCCCAAAAAAGGATGCCGCAGCGAGTATTTCAGAAGGCGCTCACCTAGTGCGGGAAGGTTCAGTTGGCAGCCCTTCGCGAGCAGGTCCTCCCCAGCCGGCACTGAGAAGGCAGGCGCCGGAGTCCTCTGACGCCAGTGGCTCAGGGCCGGCCAAGGACTGGCAGGGCGAGGAGCCGGCGGGCTGGGCCGGCGAAGGTTTGGGCTGCCCGCGGTGTGTGTGGAAGAGCGCGCGCCTCGTGTAACCATTCAGGACAAGTTGAAGCAACACAAATAAAGTCCGGTCTCTTCAGCCTTGCTGTCCACCCCTCCCCCCATTCCTGGTTTGACCCCTGGCCCGGCTATTCCGAGACCCAGTTTGCGCAGCCGACTTTGCATGGCGACTCTCATTACCAGGGGAAGGGCGCTCCCCCACACTGGGCTCCGGGAGCCCCCACTCGGAAGCCCGGGAGTCAAGGGGATACATGGGTGACTGGAGAGCAGCACGGGACAGCGTGGCTGCACCCAAAGTCAGCACTGGTCCCCAAGTGTCGTGCGGGGGAGGGGAGGGGAGCGGGCCGTCGGAGCGTTCGGACCTCCAGTTGAGCGGCGGCGCCGCGCAGCCTTGGGCGCAAACTTGGAGGGAGGGCTAGGCGACGAGGGGAGAGGGAGGACCGGGAGCTGAGGGGACGCCCGGGTGCATCCTGATGCACAGGCCGAGTGTGAGCGTCCGGAGAAAGGCTAGTAGCTGGAGGGCGGCCTCGGGTGCAAAAATGGAAAGCTTGGAGCCGAGGTCGAGGAGGAAGACAGAGGCCGGGAACCCATAGAAAAAGACGGTGAAGAAAGAAAAGGAGACCCCGGCCTAGACAATTCGAAACCGTATAATGAACAGTGGCCTGGGAGAACCGGAGGTGGAGGGCGGGGGCTGGAGCCTGCGACCCAAGCGCGGCTTTCAGACTCCCGCCGGGACCCTGGCGCAGGGAGGTTCTGGAAGGGCCTTTCCGCGCGCGTCCCAGGAGAGCGGGTGGGGCAGGGCCCGCGCCCCTCGCTGAACAAGATTTAGGGTGTGGCGGTTCCTAGAGTGGGAGGGCGAAGGGCCCTCAGAGACCTCGGCGAAGCCCCAGTTGCACTCCCCTCTCCAGCCCCCACTGGAGAGAGGGGGTCCAGGACGGTAGCCGCCTGCGGCCTGAGCAGCGCTGCCCGGAAGTGCCTGTGCGAAGCGCCCCCCGCGGACGGCGCCGGGGTCAGGCAGCTCCAGCCGGGTTGGAGCGACGCCAAAGCACAAGATGCCCGGATGGGGCGGGCCGTTTCCGCGGACGCAGCTTGGACGCAGGTGCGGGAAGACGGTGTGAGGGGAAAACTGCTGTGTGTGCGGCGAGAGGAGCATCTTCATCTGAGAAAAGATCGTCATCTCTTGGGACCCTAATCCAAGACCCGGGTGGGAGGTGTAGAGTAGGGCTGTGTGAGCAGGAACTGGGACCTCGTTTACAGCGGGAGAGGGAAGGGGCTGGGGAGGTGCTGAGGCTACTCCTAGTTAAGACTGAGGAGAGGAGGAATAATAGCCCTTCGCGCAAATCAGTGCTCCCCCTGCTCCCCGCCGTGCCAAAGTTCGAGACTAATGTGGAGACTTGACACTGCGCTGTGCGTCTGTGAATCATTCTTCTATTTATGATGGTAACCACCGTACAGACTTCAACGTGATTTGGTGCGACCTTAGCAAGACGACCCTAGACCTCACTTTTCTTATCTGTAAGGTGGGGATTATAATACGCAACTCACAGAAATGTATGTGTTTGAAGGAAATAAATTGTGTTAAGTGGCTAGCAATGTACGCGGAAGACCTTCAATGAGTAATGATTATGTTAATTTTGAATTTCTGGGAGTGGCATCTTCAGAATTGCCTGCAATCTGCCAAGTGGACAAGTCCTGTACCTGGAGGTGAAGGGGTGGGGGAAGGGCAAGGAGTACCCTGCTGTGGTCCTTACTGAGACTAGCTTTTGTTTTCTAATGGATTCAGTATTGAAGTTGGGAGTGTGGAGGAGGCTTCTCTCCAGTTCTGTCTGTCCGGTTTCCCACTGTGTTCTCTTTATCAGATGGCAGAGCCGTGGCTCTCGTGGTTCTCGCTGTAGGAACTGGTTGCTGTCAGGGCCCAAGCCCACTTGTGCAGTAGTTGTGGCTGAATCAGAAATTCTCATAGGTCCCTCCAGTCTTTGGACTCTCATCTGTCCCACAGGGGGCTCCCGCTCCTCTGCGCTGGTCCTGGAGGCCTGCACTCCAGGTCTTCAGGAGGAGGGGAGAATGCTAGCACCCCAGATGGAGCTTCCTCCCAGCCGTGTGCTTGTGTGGTGGCGGGGGACAGAGTGGAGTCTGGTGCTGGTTGACAGTGTCTAACTTTTGCCTGGCTTTATACCCCACTCCCCAGCAGTCTGGATTATAGTCTCCTCTATAATCCCCTGCCTCCTCCCAGCACTCCCACCCACCTGCCCAAAGCAGAGTCATGAGCTGTTGATAGCAATCATCTCTTCAAGATGTGTGTGCCTGCACACACACAATAAATTTCTGCTCTTCTATAGGGTCACACATACCTAGTCTTCCATTACTACAGCCTGAAATCTTTCCAAATGTCCTCTAAACACCCCAGCCCTATACCTGTGGGGAGATTCCAGAGTGCAGGGGCCCACTCCATCTCCAGAGTGGCACCCATCTGGGAAAGATTGTATTTGAAGCAAACTCAAGGAGCAAACTGTAATGAGCCATGACTTACCAAGCCTCTGAGAAATGTTTTTGGGATGTTTGCCCCCTCTTGCCCTGGGCCTGCTCCAGCCCCAAGAGCTCCAGCAGGGAGGGGACTGGATGTACTTACTTGGGGGAGAGGGTCGTAGCACTGGATCTGTGTCTGAGCCCAGGCACCTGGACTGGACCAGCTGCCTCCAGGGGAGAGGGAATGGACTGCCTCTCCTTTTGGTGGCTTCCATGGGAAGGAGAGTGCACACAGGCCTGTCCTGAGTCCTGGAAACAATGCCCTTTCCCTCTCCTGGCTAGGAGTGAAGCCCACCAGCTGGGGCATGCAGGTGTGTCTTGGACACCAGTATGTGTATTCCTGGCTCATGTATAGTTGTGTGCCAGAATCTTCTACACAGACAAGGTCCGTATGCTTGCTGTGAATATACTGTATATTGGTCCATTGACATTTGTATACATGCCTATGTTTTGCATGTGTGCATACTTATCCACATAGGTGTGTGCATGTTATGCATTTGTATGTGTGGAAGTGTGTACATGTGTGCATTGTGCCTGCACGTGTGTTCACATTACCCTCTTGAAGGCACAGTGAGAAGCAGCCTGGACTGATAAGAAATCTGAGGGTTTTGCCTCTCATTCGCCTTGTGCTTTCTCTTGGGGCGCATTCTCTATCAGGACTTTTTAATTCAAGAATCCCTGAGAACACTTTCAACACTGATACTACATTAAAAGACTAACCTAAAGCATTTGGGAGGGGTGGAGGCTAGCAGAGTCCCTAGCCCTTCCCCTTTCCACAGGTTGCCACAGAAGAGTAACCCTCTCCCCAGAGTTCAAAGTGTGAGATGGTACTGGAGTTTCTGGTGGGAGTGAGGAGGGATGAAGATACTCTATCACCTCCCACAGACAGGGATGAGCACAGTCTTCCATTTGAGCTCACTGTGACATCCAGACTAAAAGGGTCCAGGCTCTGAGGTGACGCTGGGAAGGACACTTGGATGCCTCCCTGCCCTTCTCTGCCCTCCTCCCCTGTATGGTGGAAGCAGAGGATAGTGGGTTGGCTAGATTGCTAGAAGAATGGCCTCTCTCATTCACACAAAGGAAAAACTAGGCTGACCATGGAAGGAATTGATGGCCACCCCACAGAAGCTGTGGCATAATTCATCCATGGTGCATAGTCTAGCTCTGGCCTGCACCTCCTGGACCTCTAGGAGTCAGTCAAAGCTCACTGCTGCCCTTGTAGCTTGGCCCTTTTTGGGGCATTTTTTTTTTTTTTTTTTTTTTACTGAGTATGTGTGTTGGGGTTGGGGGTGTCCTGGGGCACAGTGGCCTCCCCCATGGTATTATCTCTGGAAATCCTGCCACAGGTGACAGGTGGGTGTGGGGGCCTGGGAGGGTATAGGTTAGCAGTCCACTCCTCTGTTCCCCGGGCAGCCCCATCTAGGGGCTTAAGAACTGGGTACATGTACACTCACAGACACCAAACAATCACCACTGGGGCCAAACACCCAAAGCACACACTTCCACCTCCCAAGCCTAAATAAATACTCAGTACTATCCCTATATAAATGCCCACATGTAATACAACCCACGAACACATAAGCATACGCAATCACACCAAGCAGCCCCACACTCCCAAACACCACAACACCCTCTCCACTTTCCTTCTGCCTTCCCTCAGCCTCATCCACACACAGCCTTCTCACTGACCCTATTGAAGGAAAGGGAGTTTCCAGAAAAGAAAACAGAGACCTTTGCCCTCAGAAAGAGCCAGGGATCAATACCGTTTAGACTCAGCTAGCATGTATTTCCTTTTAGGCTGAGAAAGATTTCAGTTTATGGTTCAATCCAATCTTAAAAAAAAAAAAAAGGAAAAGCAGAAAATGAGGAAATTGGGATGGCGTGCTCAAGTATTTATTTCACTGCAGCCCCAGACTTTAATACGCAGGCAGCTCACTAAGCCAGCCCCATAAATCAGAGAAATCAATGCCCATTTATGATCAATATTAGTTCTTTTTTTTTAGAGGGCATGCAAGAAAAAGTTCTGACCAGAGTCTTCATCTCCTCTCCTCTACTCCAATCAGAAAGAAGGAAAAATGGAGAGAAGATGGGAAAGTTGTCCTGGATAACAGCTTCAGGGCCGTGGCCAGGTCCTTGAGGTAGATGCAACTTAGACACACATAGTCATGGAGGAGACACGAACAAAATGTTTAAGTTCTCAGAGCTTCATGTTCTTTCACTGTACAATGAAGAAAAATCTATTTGCCCATAGTGATTGGAAGATAAAAGGAGATAATGGGCAAGAAATGAAATTACATATTAATGACACTCACATCTCTACACTTTACTAAGGCAATCATGGAAATGGGTGACCACCTTCTCTCTTCCTCGATGGTTTAAAGGAAAGAGCTCTTGGTTCTGACCTCTTGGAAGAAGAAGGGGAGGAACTAGGTGGTTCCTGGAGTTGCTGCTCACACTGGCCTCTATCCCAGCCTCTGAACCTGGTGGTCTTGGGAGACTTAGCTATCCTAAGGGACCACAATAGGGAGGGGAGAAGGGAGTGTAGCTCAGTTCCCAGACATTCAAAGTAGTAAGGTTCTCTATATAGAGAGTTGAGCATCCTTAATGTCACATCTGGATGGGCTGGAAGGGTGAGATGGAATGGGACTCTTCCTGAAGTTCTGAGAAGTCTGTATTAGGGGAGGGGTGCTCCAAGACCCAGGCCTCAGACTCTTTAACAGGAAAGTCTGGAAGGCTTAAACATTCCAAGCCCACTCCCCAAGGAAAACAAAACACATGCTTCTGACTGCCAGAAAACAACTCCCCTGGACCAACCCCAGGGATGGCCCATCTCACTGCTTCTAACTCTGCACACAAAGATTGGTTGAGCACGTATTATGTGCAAGAGTTACTTGACATCCCTCTAGAAAACAATGGGCAGATGGAAGGAAGGAACTTAATTGCAATAAAGTTGAGAAGCTACGGCAGTGTCAAAGGCACTCTCCAATTCCACTTCAGACCACTGAGCCCCCAAACCCTTAAGTGGGGATTTTGAGGGGCCTTAGGCTTCCTGGGCTTGAGATCTAGCCCCGTTAGTTCCCCGGCCAGGAGCAAACAGGACATTGGGCCAAATCAGGGGAAATTTTTTTAAGAAAAAAGATGGAATAACTAGCCATTCTCATTTCACACAAAATCAATTCTGCAAAAAAGAATAAACTCAAGGGAAGAGCACAGAGAATAGGGTTCTCACACATGCACAAACCCAGCAAACACACCTGCAGACATTCCAGTGTGCAAACACAAATTCATACATGTACCCACAGTGAACTCACAAACGTCCAATTGTGCATCTAATTAGAGAAGAAAATCAGTTGCACAATACTCACAGGTACAGAAATATACAAAAAACTGGTAGGAACTTAGGTGCACCAATATCTGCACATATCTGCACATTACCATATATGCACACAAGTACGTGTGGGCATGTGCCCATCTAGCCACACAAGTAAAGGTATATGCATACATATTGCAGAAGAGAGAAAAAAAGGTGGAAGTGGAATTTACAATTTAAAAAAATCCTGGACAAAGGGGAGAGAATACTTCCTGAGAAGTATCCCTTCCTCACCTTTTAATCTCTGAGACTAGCTCCTGACCTGGAAGGATGGGCCCCAGTGTTAGCAGCGACAGGCCAGACTTTTCCTTCTGGGAACCCAGGGTGTCCTAAGGGCCCTGGGGCTTCTGCGTGCACCCCTCTTGGTGAAGAAGAAACTAATGCTTTGTGGGGATGCCTAAGGGAACCCTGTTTGGTTTAGGGTCCAGACACGGCAGGCCGGCGCCCATCTCGGGTTCAAGGCCCAAGCAGCCACTCCGCACAGCTTCCCAGCATTTGGGCCTCCTCTCCTCCAGCTTTGCGGGATCAGGAGATCCAAGCCCCGCAAGCCTCCGCGTGCCGACCCCGGACCTATGCTTCGCCAACAGAAGCACTCCCCCAAAGGAAAACCAGTGAGTCCAGATGGCCAACAGGCCAGGTCAAAGCACCCCTCGCCCAAATAGGCTGTTGGGGAGGGAGGGAGGCCGTCCTCCGGGTCTGCTCCCGCCGGAGAAGGCCTTCTACCTCTGGATGGAAAAAAAAAAAAAAAAAAAAAAACAAATCTGCAGCAAATCCTACATCGGTGGAAAATAAAAGAAAAAAAAACAAAAGAAAGGTGCAGGCTGGAGTGAGGAGCAGGTTGTACAGGAGGAGGCAGCCGCTGGACTGGGCCTGGACCCGGGCTGGGAGCATCCCGGCAGCCCAGGCGGTGTTTCGGAAGCCAGGACTGGGGTTGCCAGCCTTTGAGTTCCCTGGAACGCAATCGGAGACCAGGCGTGTCCGCCAGACCCTTCAGACCCAGGCCAAACCCTATTCCGGGCCGTCCACCACCGCACTTCCCTTTCGCCCCTGCATTCGTTGTGCGGTGATCGCAAGGCCCGGCCGGCTCCCCGCCCGGCGTGCGCAGGGGCGCTGGGGCGCTGTGTGCCCGGACCCATGCCCTTCCCGAGCCCGCAAACAGGAGGGCCGCCAGCGCTCGTGAGCACAGTGTACACTTTATTTCAGACTACAGATTTCTGAACATAATAAAATCTTTGGCTTGTAGCGGCGGTTCAGTTTCGCAGTCTGTGGGGTCGTATTTCTCAACAAGTCTCCGGAAAACGAAAGGGGGGGCAGAACAGACAGACCGACAGAAAGGGCCCGGGAGGTGGGGGAAAGGCGGTGGGCAGACACGCGAGGAAACACACTCACGCACACAAAGAAAAGTCCCAGAGAAACCAGGGCCAGCGATGCGGGTCGGGAGGCACCGGAGAAGCAGTGACATTCAAATGAAAAAGGCAACGAAAACGAAACTGGGCCGGGGGCAGCGAGGCGGAGGGGGAGGGGATAAAATAATTATAATAATTATAATAATTATAACAATAATAATAAAGGAGATTAATAAAAATGTCCAGCAAATAGAGATCGCTACACGTATGTGTTTTCCTTACCTGAAATTAAATATATACAAGGTCGTAAGCGGTTTGGCTAGATAGAGCTTTAAGGAGTTCGCAGTTTCGTCCCTTATACTGTGAATACAGAATAGATCTGATTTTTCGATAGCACCTGTCCGAGTCTTTCTCCCTTTTCAAAAATGCTGCGTTTCAGCGTCACTGTCCATTCTGAGGCTCTCTTTCTGTCTCTCTCGCTCTTTTCCCTCCGCTCCCTCCCTCCTTTGCGCAGATGCCCTCTCCCCCAGCTAGGGGCCGGGTGGCGCTGGCGGCAGTGCCGGGAGGGGGCGCGGGCGCGGCGGCCGGACCGCGCGGCCCCTGCCGGCGGCGGCTACTCGCTCTCGTCTTTGTCCTGGACCGTGGTGGTGGAGTGGTTGTACAGTCCCTGGGCCATGAGGTGAAGCGCCAAGCCGTTCTTAATGCCTGTGGCTTTCTTGATCTTGGCGCGCTTGTTCTGGAACCAGATCTTGATCTGGGACTCGTTGAGGCTGAGCTCCTGGGCCAGGGTCTGCCGCCGCTGCTCAGTGATGTAGCGGTTTGCCTGGAACTCCGCCTTGAGTCTCTGCAGCTGCTCGGCCGTGAACGCCGTCCGCGGCCGTTTGTCCTCCTTCTCGTTCTTCTTCTTCTTCAGCTTCCTGGTGCGCGGACCTGCAGCGGCGGAGAGGGCCGGGGTGGGGGTAGGGGTGGGGACGGAGGGCAGAAGGGAGGGGGGAGAGGGCAAAGGAAGCCTTGAGAATTGCCTTGCCGAGCTGGGCCTCCAGCCCCGCGATTCCAGGGCGATCTTGGAAGCCCTGCAGAACCCCTGGCTCCCTCCCACCCGCTAATCCCTCCATGGAGGAGCCCCTCGCCAGACCACTGGGGTCCCCGGGTTCCCTTTGGGAGGGCAAAGGAGCAGTGGAGGAAAACTGGTTGAGGTTGTAGGTGCATCTCACACCCCAATTCTCACAGGACAGCCAAGGACAGACCGAAATCACAACATTTCCCTGGCCAAGAAGGCATTAATCCAAGACGGAGAGATATGTGGAGCTCATCTGGCCCAGCCCAGAGTTGGGGGTCAGGGGCCTGCTGTCCTCACAGCCCTGAAATAGAAAGGACTGGGACAGTGAGGGCAGGCCCTGGGGGAGTCACCAGCCTTCAAACTAATCCTCCTCTCCTCAAGAAGTGTGCCTACAGGAGCACCTACAATTAGACCCCATCCGCTTGTAGCTATTGACCCCAGAAAACAACGGGATAGGGAGGGGGCTGGAGAAGTATTTGGTGTCTGCCTCGCACCCCATCTTCCCACACACACCTCCGCGGCTTCTTTCTCTTTGGCCTAAAGGAAGTCTTTTCTAGGGTTTCAGGGATGCAGAGACCACCCCTTCTCTGAAGGAGAAGAAAAGGCCCTCACCGACCCCCATGACCCTGGCCCCTGGATTTTCAGCCTTGCCCCTTCCTTGGACGGTGCCAGTAAGAGAGGGCCTTCCCCATTCCTCCATCAGGCTGAGTGGGGCAGGGTCTCCCTTATCTGGGTATTCCTCATTTCTCTTTTGAAGTGCTGCAATTTCAGGACTGAAAACTGAATAACAAAAACAAGCCAGGTTGGCTTTCTCTGCCCACTGATGACATCTGCAAGGAGACTGCACCCCCTTCTCCCATCTACAAGCAAAAAGAAGCAGAGGGAGGGAGGGAGGGAGACAGGGAAGATCTAGAAAAAAAAATCGTGCTTTGACCCCAAGATAGGAATGGTAAGGGGACACAGGAAACCTCCTTAAGAAGGTGAATTTCTCTTCAAATAATAGTTTGGGAGGAGGGCCCAGTCCCTGAGAAAGGAAAGAGAGAAAGCCAGAAAACCAGGAGAGGATTGAACTGTTGGTGTGTGCCTCAAAAGCCTGCACCTCTGCCCATCCGCTTCCACACCCAAGCCTTCTGGCATTTACTTTCTGGGTCCTTCCTTGGTTATGGTAGCTTACCGAACCAAGTTAAGTCCCTGTCAGGTCTGTTCATCTCTAAAACTGTCTAAAAAGGAGAATCTTTGCCGGCATCTCCAAACACGTCGAAACCTCTGGCATCTGGGCAGCTGACTCCTGGGGCAGGCAGGAGCCTGGGGTAATCAGCTGTCCTATGACAAAGAGTCCAGACCTAGCATACTGCAGCGACTCAGATCTGGGTCGCGGCTCATCCCCTCCTCCGCCAACTGCCCAAGCCGGAGAAGGAGCCGGTCCCCTCCCCTACCTACCCAGGCCCATAAGAAGGAAAGTGGCCAAGAACAAAGCCAAGACCCTCTCCAGAGCAGAAATGGGGTTTAGATTCGTAATTAGCTGAGCGGGCAGAAATAGCCAAGGAAATGCGCACATCCCCAAAAAGGCCCCGCTGCCCGTTGAGCGTCCGAAACGTGTTGAAGTGTTGTTGTATGTGTGTGCAGAGGCACGGACTCTTGTAATAAAATCGTAGTCTCCCGGCCAGTCCGAGCCGTGCAGCCTGACAGCTCAATCACTCTATCCATCAGGCGAGTCAATCAAAGCAGCTTTTCGGAGGTTCAGGGAGCCCGACGTGTCAATAACGGGGCTCGAGATGGCGGGGGCTGATAGTGCGCATCGATCCGCGCCCGGCCGGCAGCGGTGGGGCGGCAAGAGACCGACGAGAGGAAAGCGGCGCCTGGCTACGTTGCTCCCGGCCCCCTGCCGGACCGGGCGCCTGCAGCGCTCATCTTGGGCCAAAGCTTCTGCCGCTCTCCCAGACACTGCCGGCCGGGCCGGGGCGTCGGGCAGGCCTCGGCCTCCTCTCCCGGGGCCCAGAGGAGGTCTCCGACTCTGGTTCGCCAAGCGCGAGGGGCACGCGGAAAAGGGGTGGAAGGAAAGCCGGGAAAAACAGGCCTACGGATGCCAGAAAGCTGCTAACTGTTGGATGTGTGGAAGAAAGGAGTGAAAAAAGGAAAAGCTTCGGCCGGGAGGATGTGGGAGCCGCGCTGCAGAGAAGCTATGGAAGAAGCTGGCTCTCAAGCACTTGGCCCGGCTTTCTGGCTTGAGCCCGACCTGTTTTCTCTCCTCTCCCACAGTCTGTCAGCTCCAGAAAAGCAGGGGCTTCCAGAACTCACCTTTTTGGCAAGTGCCTTTCCCTGGATTCTACCCACCCGGATTAGACTCTTCGCTACCCGGCCCGGGGAGAGGGACGGCGTTCAGACGCTTTCCTCTGTCTTCCTGTGTGTCCCCATATTTATCAATGTAAATGATAAATCGCAGAAAATATCTAGATTGTGTTTGTGTTTGGAAGGACACACAGTGAAGATAATTTTTCTGGACAAGGCCTTCTCTGGTCCAATCTGGCCTCCAGACGATCGATCAGGCTGGTGGGATTCCAGACACACATCTCTAGGCCCACCTTCCCGCCATATCTAAACATTGGTTTCCCTGGAAAGAAAATCACTGACTGTGTACCATTCCTTAGAATAATAAAGATAAAAGACAAAGAAGGCCCCAGGGGTTCAGAGTTCAAAACCAAGGAATCGAGACTCGAGCCTCCAGTACCACGAGCTGTAGCTTCTCGGGTGGTGGCCGCAGAGGCCAGGATCGCAGAGCTGAGTGAACATTCGGTTGTGGCTGGAACTGGGTGAGGAAGCAGGCGTGAGAGACAGGAATGCCCGAGGCCGGGTTTGCTCTCCCTAGCGCCGCAGCTCGGAGTTCTAGGGCGGTCCGCGGGGCCGGAAGGCAGGGCGCAGCCCGGAGTTGGGTACTCACCGGAGGATGGACGATCCGAATAACGTGTGCAGTAGACCCAGGCGGGCCATACGAGAGGCTGCTGCGAGTCAGTTTTGACCACGGGCCCGCCGTTGGCTGAGCCCATAAGTAGGATGGCGGGATTGCCGTGCTCCGGGTATTTGGTGCCCTGCGCGCCGGGGCTCCCCGCGCCGCCTCCACGGCCGCCGCCGCCGCTGTCCGAGGGCTTGGCTGCTGCGGCCGCCGCTGCCGCTGCCGCCACGGCCGCCGCAGCCGGGTTTCCAGCTTTGGACGCGCCCGCGCCGGCGGCGGCTGGCTGGGAGCCGTCGGGTGGGCCACAGTTCGCGTCCGGGGCGCACAGGAGCGAGGCAGCGCCTGGCGCCCGGGTGCCCAACGGGTGGACAGGGTCTCTACCTGCGCCAGTCTGGCCTCTGTCACGCTCGACCCGGCCTCCTCCTCCTGCGCCTCCTCTGGCCGCCGCTGCCACCAGAAGCTGCGGTGGCGGCTGCTCCTTTTTGCAGCCGAAGTCCGGCCTCAGGATGTTGTCGATGAAAAAGTTGGTGGTGCGGTGCAGCTGGGCCGCTGGCTGCGGCTGGTGAGCAGGCGCCGCGAGATGCTGAGGCGGCGGGGGCGGGGGGTGTGGGGGGAGGTGCGGGTGGTGGGCCAGGGGCGGCAGGCAAGGCGCCGCGGGCGGCGAGGGGGGCGCGGGCTGCGGGGACACTGGCACGCTGTCTCCATCGCTGCCGCTGCTGCCGCTGGCGCCCGGACTGAGGCTCAGGCTGAGGCCGCCCTGGGTCGCCGCCGCCGCCGCCGCGCCGAGGCCCGAGTCGCGCTGACTTTTAGGTTCCGGCTGCTGTTCTTCCATGCTCCGCCGCCCCGCCGCCCCGGCCGCCACGCCGGCCCCCGCCCCCACCGCCTCGCTCCCCACCCCACTTTGCCAGCGGCCCGTGGGGGTGCCTGGAGGAAGGAGCGGGCGAAGCCTTGGCGAAGGCACGGGGCGGGTGCAGGAAAAAAGCTCAGGCGTCTGGCCTGGATCGCTTGCTCTTATCTAGCAGATAGATCTCGCTGTCTCTCCCTCTCTAATTTGTAGACATCCAGATATGGAGACACTTGGCTATTTCTTTTTTCTTTCTGCAACCAGATTCAATGATTTGATTTAAATGGGGAGTAAGCCACGGCCAAAAAAAAAAAAGAAAGAAAGAAAGAAAAAAAGAAAAGTAAAAGAAAGAAAAGGAAAAAGAAACCAAGAAAAAAGAAAACAGCTCCAAGAATTTTTTTCTTAAAGGGGAAAAAAAAATAGTCTTTAAAGTCTAGCCATCTTCCTAGGCAGTAGTGAGGGGTTTGACTTCCCCGAGTGTCACGCTCAGCTGTGCCCAGAGCGTGAGGCTGGCAGCGCCTTTAATCGCCTTTGCTTTTTTTGCAGGGAGAGCGCGTCTCCGCCAGCGCCGGGCTGGTTTTTTTTTTTTTTTTTTTTTTTTTTTTTCAAATCTCTGACAGCTCGGATCTTTGCACAAACTCTCTCGCTTAAAAAAAAATCACCCAGGCACACTTTTTGCGTTCAAACCGGAAGCACGTGAGTCAGGGCCGCACGTGTGCGGGGCCAATGGCGAGCCGGGACTCGCGCTGACACTCCAGCCTCGGTCCAATGGGCGCGCGCGGGACTTTGCGGATAAATAATCCGGGGGCGTCAGCCGCGGGCGGAGAGGGGGCGCCGCGGTGCTGGGCCCGTGCGTCGGTCCGCCCTCCCCCACCCGCTCCCGCACCCGCGCCCCTCCCCCTCCTTCAGGCCGGGACTGAGGAGGGGGCAGAAGAAACCCGGGAGGGGTGGGTTTGGGAAGTAGGCAAATGGAGAAGCAACTCCATAAACAACTTGTTGGAGAAATGCAGGATTATGGGTTTGTGCGCGCCGGGAGCAGGGGCAGCAGGCAGGAGCCTGTCTGTTTTGCACCCTGATGCCTAAGAAACTCAGCTTTTTATTTTCTCCTCTCTCTGGTTGCTGTTATGAAGGATGAGTGGTTGTTGTCACTGTCGGTTTGTGTGTTTGTGGGTGGGTGTGGGTTTGGGTGTGTGTAGTGGAGGGAGAGGAGTGAGACCAGGAGGTCGGGAATGTGAAATAGATCCAGAGTTGATTACTTTCCGAGGCCAATGTATTTTTCACAAATAGCAAACCTGGAAGGCCCACTGCGCCTAGCGAGCATCGCACTTTTAAGTTTGTATGACTCCTGCCGGCCGGCTTCATGGCTTTCCCATTGTGGGGAATCCGCACCCATGCCCTTCCCGGTCCGGACTTTCGACAACACCCTGGGGCTGCCCTGGCGCCACAGAGCCAAGCCCGGAGGACTCGGAATAGTTCCAGAGCCAGCCGACTGGACCTTCCCTGGCAGTGGGAGTCCGAGATGTCGCTGCAACGCAGTTGTCTCAGGAGGGCCCCGAGCCGCGAGTCAGAATGCAGATGCGCGCTAGGCCCTAGCTTTAGAGTTGAGTAATCTCCGTGTTAAATTTCCCTGCAAAGTAATAGCTAATAAATAAAAGCGCTGCACCCCAAGTGTTTGCCAAGCTGACGTTGTGAACAAGGAGTTTCCCCTCAGTCGCGGGGTAACTGAATTTCCTGGGAATGCTCCCACCTCCCCTGGTGCCTCCGGCTCCAGCCCTGTGCGTTCTTCTCTAGTTTGGGGGGACTGCGGCGCCGCCAGCAGCTTCCCATCTGGGCTCTTTTTCGCTATTTCCTGGTCGAGGCACCCCCAAAGTTTTCTCATAACTGAGAATGTGAGGGACGGGGTGGGATGTGTACTGAGGCTCGAGGCATCGGCGGGACTTTTCTCCGGAGTCGTTTTGGAGGACCAGTATCCGACTATGCTGAAGTCTGCAGTGGCCAAGAAAGGCTTTGGCAAACGAGGCCATCGCCGGTGTCATCAGAGAGCTCCAGCGGACCTCCTCCGCCCTGAACGCCCTCCCCAAATGGAACAGTGAGAAAGGATCTCTTAGGAAATATTGTCTATTTGTGACCTCCGAAATAATCCCCCTACCTCCAGTTTTCCAGAAAAGTCACAGGGGGTTAGGCTAGGAGGAACAGGCAACTAAACCCACAGCAAGCCGAACCACCACTGCAGTAGCTGAAGCTTCTCAAAAGGGCCGGTAGAGAGCAGGGATTCGTATTGCTCGCCACATCTTGGGAGCAGGCGAGGGTCCCCCGATTTTGAGGGCTGAGTTCCGGCTAGACCTGCGCTGCATCCTAGGGGAGAGAACCTCTCTCCCTAACGCTGCGCTGCAGTCTTCTCAACCTTTCCAAGCTGCCTCCAACCCCACCTTGGAGTCTCCCGATTCCTCTTCCGTCGCACACCCGAGGGCTCCCCGAAATCTCCAGGCGCCCCCATCCCTTCTCCCCGAAATGGGGGTGGGATTGTATTTATATTTAAGTTCGCAAAATTGAAATCTTTATCCCGCAAGCAAGCGTAGGTACTTAATTAAATTCTAATTAGGACACTATCAATATCCTATTTAGCCGCGTAGCTTTTGTGCGCCGCGGTCTCTTTCAGCGCCGTAAATAGGGTCTCGACGCCTTATCTCGCCTGCAGGAGACGCCTCGAGAAGGGCTGCGGAAGATAATTTATAGGTTTTAATTACTCTTCATTCCGCCTGATCAGCTTGGCGTTCATCACAGGCCTGTGAATAAAACCCTGGTCAAAAGCTCTGTCACATCGCGCTGGCAAGACGCTTAATCAAAGTGAGCGGCCCCGCGCGCCGCGCGGCCCGGCTCCTCCACGTAATTTCCAGCCAGCTGATAAAGCCAGCTGAATAATGCGGCGGCCCTTTGGAGACACCATTTACAGAAATGACTTTATTGACGGCTTAACGTCGGTAATTCATTTTACCTTTCATGTAGTGGAGCCCGGATTTGTTACAGTAATGGGATGATAAATGCACCCGCGGCCCACGAGCTCGAGCTGGATTAGGCGGCACTCCGCGCGCTGGCTCGGCCCCCCACCTCCCAGGCCCGGCCTGGCCCGGACGCTCGGTACCCCGCACCGCCCTGCGCTCTATGACCTCCACCCAGACCCTACGCCCTCCTCTCCCTCCTGCAAATGAACATGCTATTGGGAACTCTGTGTGAGCGCATTGGCGTCTTGGCAAGCCTGCGAGTAAAGTGTGTGAGGCTGAGTGAACAAATGTTGGCGGAGACGGATGGGTGAGGGGTTCAGAGGACTCTGAGTGAGCCCAGGGCTGGGCGTGTGAGTGTGGAACTACGGGCAGGGTGAGTTGTGTGTACAAGTGTGTGGGTAAAGGGGTAGGGTGTGTGTGAAGGGTTGTATGTGCTAAGTGTGTATATTTGTGCGGCAGTCCTTTTGGGGGTACTCATTTCTGCCTTTGGGAGTTAAGGAATTACTTTCAACTTGGTAGATGCTCAGGCCAGGGTGGCAGGCAGGTGGGCCTGCAGGTAGCAGGTGGAGAAGCCTGACCCAAATGGAATGGAGCCCCATTCTCCAAATGCCATCTGCTCCTGGGTCAAGGGTATGCAAGTGTGGGGGTCCACAGTGTGCATTTCTATGGCCTTGTAGTTCTGAGCTATGCAGTCACCTGGGCTAGAGGCCCACAGAAGGCCACCGACTGGGCTATGTCTCTGCAATAAGTTGATTGTCCCCAAGTACTCTTTACTTTGGGATAGCCCAGATAAAAGTGGAGAATGACAAGAAAGATAAAGATTCTGTTTTGTCTCAAATGCCAAAGTTGGTGGGGGGGAGGGGACTACTTTTTTCGCTTGAAGGAAGGAGGTCCCAAAGAGGCCTTCAGTGATGGGGGAGTTGGGTAAATAGGGCAGAGAGACACCCCAGCACTCCTTCCCTTCTCCCATCCCTAGACTTCCTGCATTCTCTGAGGCTAATCAGGGACTTCCACTGAGCAAAAGGCATCTGGCTCAACAGAGGAGAATGATGCATACATGTTTGGGGGGCTGGTAGCTAGGGGAGTTTGGGGCTCATGTATTCGGAAGACTGACAATATGTTTATTAGAGTGAAGGCTGAGAAATTTTACCCTTCTTTCTCCCCTTTTCTAATTTTGGGGAAAACCTTCAGCTGTTTTGAAGAGTGGCCCGTGGCTGTGGGGACCAGAGTTTATATTTGTGTTTATTTGCTTGGTATATGAGAGTCACCCAGAGAGAAAATGAGTCTATAAAAGTAGCGTGTGTGTGTGTGTGTGTGTGTGTGTGTGTGTGTGTGTGTGTGTGTAGCGTGTGGCAGGAGGTCCCTGTATGTGCACACTAGTGTGTACACCAAACTCAGTCCCATTAGTCGGGCATGGAGAAATGTATTTGCTGGGAGTTTTCATATAAACTGTTGAGAAAAGAGGACCAGCCTCTGTGTCCATAGAATTTTGGATTTTATGTAGGCAGAGACAAATGCCAGGGTCCTGCATGTTTCCATCTCTCTTTCGAGGATGAGGACCAGGAGGAGAAATATGAAAGAAATTCTTCCAGCCTGGTGAGGGGTGTGCGTCATGGGCTCGGAGTAGGAGCGTGTTGCATGCACAGGGTGGTAATCGCATTTCGAGTGTAGATCAGATGGCGGTGGGGCCTCGTGGTGCGGGACATGAATGAGTTGTCGCAACACAATAGCGTGCAGCCTTCCTACGGGGACTGGATGACCAGCGGTTTTGTTGGGAGTGAATGCGAGGAGATTTCTGCTACAAGTGCCGCGTTATTATGAGCTAGAAGGTCAGACTATACATCGCAGGTCCCCAAAGCCTATAGACCTTGGGAAATGTGGGGCCTCGAGCCACGTCATTGTACCTGACAGTCTTTTTCAATAGACGAATTCAATTAGCGCTCGCATTTGGTCTTCATTTGGAGCCCATAATAATGTGGAGGTGGGTGGGTGCGGGGATTCGCTGGGTATTGGTTAGGGATCCTAAGCAATCCTGTCCAAAGTGGAGTGCGACTAGGGGAGGCAGCAAAGGAAAAAAGCCGGGGGGTCGGTGAGTGCATGAGAGGCAAACCATGGAAAAATAAAATGCTCCGTTGACAAAATAAAGTGCTCCGTTGACTCCTGAAACTGGGGCAGCAGCTTTGTATGTAGAGGACCCGGAACATTTCTTGAAGAGAGTGAGGGACGGGCAGGATTTCTTTTTTTCTGTATATATGTAATAAGACTAAAAAATGTCTGGGTAGCTAGAAAGCCCGAGAAAAAGCCCACTGTTGGA
>PVKP010017887.1:0-45275 GCA_004027715.1 Plecturocebus donacophilus | reverse complement strand
TGGGCCTGGGTGATATTTACATAGAGAGGAGATGGGCCTGAGTAATTTTACTTGCAGATGTAGACGAGGGGCACCATGGTCGAGTCCGACCTGGGGGATTCACCGTGAGGGTGACAGGGAGCTTGCTCCAGGCAGGCGGGACCTGGGGGCGCCTCCCAGGAGGGGGCAGCAGCGCCTTGCACGAAGCCAGCCCACTTGGCTCTCAGCCTCAGGGCTGAGGTGATGGGAACCGTGGCTTCCCCGGGAAGGGGTGTCCCAGGGGACCTCCTCCCGGCCAGGGAAACCCGGCCTCTGGGCTTGGGTGAACGTGCCTTCCCGACCATTCCGGTCGGCCTCAGGCGCTGGGGACAGCCTCCCGCCCTCCTCTGAATCTCTCCTCTATCCTGGCCAGCCCCCACCCATCCCTGGTGAAACGGAGACCCCACGACTAGCTCAGGCCCCTCGCCACAAGCCCTCCGGACTCTGCCGCAGTGAGCCCTGCTCGGGAGGCGGAGCTGCAGGGCCCACCCTGTTGCCGCAGCAGGGCCCTCCCCAGGCTGGCCCTGGGGCCCCCAGGACTCAGAGTCACCCGGTGTACAAATATATCTCCTACCGCACCTCGGATGCGAAGGCAAAACCAAGGATCGCTATTTTGCTTAGAACAAATCTGGTCTCTCTCCTCTGAGCCTCACCCACTAGTTAGTGGGATGGGAGGATACATGAAATGTCCAATCTAGTTAAACTGTGAGCTGATGTTTCAAACCCTGCAGATAGTGCTGGGTCTTTAGAAAAAGCGCTCTGTCTCTGAGAGCTGCTGCTTGCTCTGTCCCTCACTGCAGAGGCAAGGCTATGGGGACGAGGGGGTTTCTCCGCCATGGAGGCAGGGAAGTGGTTCCTTGGTCCCATGAAGGTCCCTGGATGTGTGCCAGCTGCTGTCTGCTGGTGTGTGGGGAGACGTCCTTTTGTCCTTTGGGGAGGCGGCCTGAGTCATGCTGGACCTCCTGGCCTCCAGTACTGAATGTGTGGCCCATTATTCCAGGCCAGGCAGTGCCTCGGGTAGGCTACAGCCCCAGAGCTCTCCCCATATCCCCCAATGGCTCTCCAGTCTATTCATTGGAAGGTCCAGCCCTTGGGCGTGTCTCGTAACAGCAAGCCCTTTGGTGGGTCCACTGGTTCTCGACACAGCATCTGTGCCTTGTGGGACTGAGGGGAGCCCTGGGAAAAAGCCCCCCAGGCTGACCACACAGAGCTTTTTGCTGGGGCTGCAAACTAGGTTCTTAGGGGGCAGCTCATGAAGTGGCTTCCTCTCAGAGTCCTGAAGAATGGCATTCATGCCTCTAACACTGTCCCTCTGTGGACCAAGAGATGGGAAAGCCAGGTAGGTCTTCCATCAACTCTGTTGATGGCTTGGCTATTCTCAGCCAGTCCACTTCCTTCTCCTTTTTAAAGAGTCCCAGGTACAGAAAGAGTACGGTGGGCTTTCCCTTGACTTCTTTCTCTCCATGTTTCCTCGTTGAGCCCTGAGCCCTCAGTGACTGGCTTTGGTCCTGAGCTGTGTATTTTGGAAATCCCAAGTTCGGTGCTTTAGGATTCGTCTTGAAATACCAAGAAAAGAGGAAGAATAATTTGAAAAATCCCTTCTCAGAACAATGGTCTGGCTCCTCAGGCAGTAACTTTCTGCATAACCTTATTTTGAATGACCGAAGCTAAGCATTGCCTGGGTCTCTCTTGGGATTCCTCAAGTTGAATCTGCCCACACAGTTTCTCCGCTCCCCTGCACGTCCCCACTCCTCCCACTATAGCCAGATGGATATCAAGGGAGAAACAGGGAGAGTGGGAACCAGAAGAGAAAGCATGTTACTGCTTTAAAATGGGATCCCCCTGTTAAAAAGCGCTCTGAATGAAGAGACCCCCCCCACCCCACCAAACAGGCTTTGTGTGAGCAACAAAACTGCTTATTCACTCGGGTGTGGGCAGGCTGAGTCCAAAAAGAAAGTCAGCGGAGGGGGAAGGGATAGGAGTTGGTTTTATAGGTTGTGGGGAAGGCAGTAGAAAGTTACAGAAGTTAGGGTTTAGGGCAATTTTTTGCAAGCTGGGAGGGGGTCGTAGGTTTGCAAGCTGGGAGGGGGTTGTAGGGTGTGGAGTCATGAGGTTGGCCAAGGTTGTAACAAAGTCCAACGGCCTTGTCAATTGAGGCCCGAATAAGAAACAATAGAAGAATATCTCACGTTAATTAGGCACCACAGGGGTTGATCATTTCTTCCAGGAACTCATCTGGGGTGTACTTGCAGGTCACAGAGGTTACCATGCTGTTCATGGTGCTGTCAGACCTTACACCCCCTTCCCCTCTCTTGATGTTTAAAGAACTCTGTTCTCATTGGGTCCAAATCACTTAGCTTTTCTTCTTTCTCTTACTGTTCTGTTAAAGCTCCAGGTATGCATCTCTGCTCTCATCACTCCCCGGCACACCCCAGCCCACCCTGCAGCCTCGTCTCCAGTCCTGCACCTTCAGGTAATGACCATGCTTTGTCTCATTCTCCAGATGCACAGCCTGTACTTTCACACCTCCATGCCATTGCCCTGCTATGCCCCTGCCTGAATTTTCTATCATCCAGCCCTTTTCCAAGGCTTATCTCAGTCTCATCTCCTACGAGAAATCTTTCTTGAGTTTACTAAGTCAGATGGGACTTCTCCCTCCTCTAAGGACTATACCACTCTGACTCTCTCACATTCTGCCTTGTATTTAGATATGTCTGTATTTATCACCCAGCTAGGCTGGGAATCACTCACTCAGCTACATATCTTCTGTACAGTTGTGGGTTAAATTAAATCAAAATATGAGGCTGCGCATGATGGGTCAGGCCTGCAATCCTAGCACTTTGGGAGGCCAAAGTGGGTGAATCACCTGAGGTAAGAAGTTCAAGACCAGCCTGGCCAACATGGTGAAACCCTGTCTCTACCAAAAAAAATTAGCCAGGTGTGGTGGCAGGCCCCTATAATCCCAGCTACTCAGGAGACTGAGGCAGGAGAATCGCTTGAACCTGGGAGGTGGACGTTGCAATGAACCGAGATGGTGCCACTGCACTCCAACCTGGGCTACAGAGTGAGACTCGGTCTCAAAAAATAATAATAATAAAATCAAATATAATTATCAACAGGAATAGCCCTACATCCAGTTTTCAAGTAGGCCCAAAGCCCAGAGCACATCACTTTTACCCAAATTGAATTTCTCTGGCCTCAGTTTCCTCCTTCGTTAAATAAATGAGTTGGTTTCCATAATGTCTTAGGTCATCGCTGTTTCTGACACGCTATATGATTTCATCCACTCTCTTCTGTGGTCTGTGTGTGCGTGTGCGTACGTAGGGAGGGCTGAGTAACTGGAGAGGAAAGGTGGAGGAGTGGAGCTGACACAAGCTTTAGATTAAGACAAACTTGAGTCTAAATCCAGGCTCAGGCACCCCCCTGCTAGGTGACCTTAAACACTTTTTTTTTGAGACAGAGTTTTGCTCTTTTGCCTAGGCTGGAGTGGAGTAACCTGATCTTGGCTCACTGCAACCTCTGCCTTCCAGTTTCAAGTGATTCTCCTGCCTTAGCCTCTCGAGTAGCTGGGGTTACAGGTATCTGTCACCATACTTGGCTAATTTTTGTATTTTCAGTAGAGATGGGGTTTCACCATGCTGGCCAGTCTGGTCTCAAACTCCTGACCTCATGATCCATGTGCCTCAGTCTCCCAAAGTTCTGAGATTACAGGCGTGAGCCACCACGCCTGGCCAACCTTGCACACTCTTACCTGCTCTGAGTTAAATGGAAAATGAGGATTGTTCACCCACACAGGAAGCATTTCCTCAGTGCCCACTAAGTACACACATTGCATTGGTTCTCAGGGGATATTGAATAAATAAGATGTGTCCCTTCTCTGTAGGAGGCCAGAGTTCCTCAGCAAGAAATAAACCTGTACACACGTTAAGTGTCATCACACGCAGAAGTACAAGATGGGAGAATGTACCTGATACCATGGAGCCCAAAGGAGAGAGAGACTAAATGGATAAACAGATTATAGGGACTGATCTCCCTGGGAACGTGACAGGGAAGGTTTCCCTGGAGAAGGGGGACCAGGAGGGAATACTTCTGGAGCTTATAGGTGGCCGGGTAGAAGCAAACCATGCCAGGCCTATTCCTGTCATCATGAGAATTCTTTGACCCACCCTGGTGAGGCCTAGATATCTTGGATCCTGAATGCATTTCCAGAGAGGTGGTCACAGCTGGCATCCATCCCGTGGCTTGGCCTCTGAATCTGTTGATTCTACTCTCAAATCCCAGTGCCTTTCCTCATTGCAGATGAGTCGCCTCCAGTGCCCAAGCCAGCCTCCTCAGCCCAGCCTCTGTGTATCAGGAGTGACCTTTGCCCCAGCTAATCTCTTGGGGAAGAGCAGTGCCTGATATAAGGCAATTATTACCTTAGGAAGTGATCCCTCCCCTAACTGCTCCCTTTACTGGGTCCAGGGGAGAAGTTTTCTTTACAGAACCCATGAAAGTTTCTGCCAAGGGACCATCTGAAAAACAACTCTAGCCGGAGGAAGCTGTTCAAACACCATCCATTTTGACACTTGGCCGGATTAGCAAGCACCTCTTCCCTCAGAGAGTGGGAAAGTTTCCAGAATTAGTCTGCCGGCAGAAAGGAAGGTTGAGCAAACAGGCATTTTGTTTTTTCATAGCTGTCTCTCTTGTTAATGTTTGGTCAGCCAGCCATGCATTTTTGGAGTGTTACATAGGCTTAGGCTCAGCCTTCATCAGAGAACAATTAGGACGAGTGTGGGGGAGGCCACGGGGTCACAGATGACAGATGGGCTTCCACTTAAGCAGGTTAGAAGTTCGGTTGCTCAGGAGGAAGAAGACCCATCTTTGGCTGGGGAGCAGAGTGTTGGGTAGAAAGGGTAAGAATGGACATAAGGGAGAGGGTGTCTCTCTTCTGAAGTCCCCCTTAGGAATAAGTCCCTATATCTTAAACAGTTGTTTTAGTTTTCCCTGAAGAAGCATTAGCAGCCCTGGGTGAATCAAGAAGCCAGAGGCCTGGTGCTGTTCTAAAATAGCAGCGCTGCTACGCTTTCCAACTGAGGGATTACTCCTTGGTGAGCCAGAGAGCTTTGGAACATCATTTGGAAGCAAAACCACATTTTTTTTTTCAAAAAAAAAAAAAATTTTTAAAAATTTACATGCAATGAAGTCAAGTCTTAACTCTTGAGAGGAAGCAGCACAGGGACAGTCATTGGGTCTTTGCTGATGGAACCCATGCTCTGAGTGGAGGGTAAGTTTTTCTTTGGTGAAAGGTCAGTTGAGGTGCCTGTGAGAGGGGAGGGGCAGAGGGCACTGTCTTTTAGAGGGGTTGGTTAGTAGGAGGAAAGTACTGATAGCTTGCAGAAAAGGAGAGAAAGTAGAAAGAGAATTCTGTGAATTATCCTTTGCAGCATAACTAACTGCTTCTAAACTATGTGGCTGAAAACACCCATTTTATATGCTCAAGGTTCTGTGGGTCAGTGATTAGGTTTGAGCTCAGCTGGGTGGTTCTTCTGTTCATCTCACCTGGGGTGTCATTCTTCTGGCTGCAGTCACTTGACAGATCAAAATGGGGTTGGATAGTCTAAGATGACTTTATTTCTCTAGCAACATGCTGGTTGTTAGCTGGGCCATGTGTCTCTAGAGAAGTGACTTGGCTTCTTTATATGGTATCTGGGTTCTAAAAGCAGCAAGACAGAGGGAAAGGCTAACCTCTCAATGATGTTTCAAGTCTTGTCTCCTGTTCTGCACCCTCAGGTAAGGACCACACTTTGTTCTATTCCCCTGATGCACAGTGCATGGGACATTTACTGTCCCATTAGCAACAGCAAGTCTTACAAGCTCCAAGTCAATGTGAGTGGGGACTACACAAGAGTTTGGATACAGGAGGGAGCCCTGGCTGGGTTAGAAGCTATCACTGTAATGGCTTACCCATGAGGGAAGTAAATCTTAAATGGAATTGGACACCCTAAGCTCAGTGGGATGCAAACCATTCGGGTCAGAGTTATGAGCTCAAGCTGAGGAAAAAAGACCAGAGAATCGTCTTGTTGGGTTTTGGAACAAGCCAGCTATGTCCTGGGGATGCTGGGATAGGGAGACCCTGGGATGAGTAAGACCTGAATAACTCTAGTGAGAATCATTTTCTCATAAAATTCATAACAGTGTCTTCTTCCTTCCTCTTCCTCCATATTTACAGTTATATCCAAATAAATATGATCCCAGACTCCCCAGGCCTCCCCAGCCTATGGGAAAAATGGTAGTATGGCCACAGAGACTAAATGGAAAAACAGGCACCATTTCCAGGTTTTACAACAGAGGGAATGGTTTATGCAGTGATGGAAGGGCAGAGGGCCAAAGGGGACAGTGTGATAGCCCAGGATGAACAATGGCAGGAGGTCACTACTCCCCTGAGATTGGAGAGGCAAATAGAAGACACCAACTAATAGAGCCCAGGGACCAGGGTGATATGGTACAAGCTGCAGCCATAATGGACCTATCTGATGGGAGCTGGAACCATGGAGAAGACAGAGCCATGGAGGGAGAAGCTACCCAAGACTGAGAGGGATTGAGAGAAGAAGACTGACTTCTTCCTTCCTTCCAACCTCTCATCTCCTGCCAGTACCTTCTATGGGCTACACCTGGCCAGAACCCACTACTCTAGGAGCCTCTGAAACACAGCCTGCAAGGGTAACCCCCTGTAATACAGAGTAGGGGCAATTCAAGGAATGGATCTGGGACAGAGAGGCCCAGGACCAGCCCATGGAGCACATTCACAGTAATAACCCAAATAATACCCCTGCTTGATCAAGTAAGACTCTTTGTTCCCCACATAGTCCCATTGGTAATTTCTGTGCATCACCGTGAATATTTCTTATAAGCACAAGAAAAACCTTTGAGGTTGACATCCAAAAGCCATTGAGAAGGGGCGTCTACCACCCTGAGAATGCTGCTCTGCCCAGGCTGCTGTCTTCTGCCACCCTGAGGCTGAAACTACGGATGTGCCAACATGGTACTCAACACTCCCACATCTTCCTTGAGATTGAACCTCAGTAGCCCACTCAGAAGGGGAGAGATGCCTTTTCCACTCTGCCATTCTTTTTATCACAGTCCTTTATAAAAATAATTCATTTAGCTCCTTCCTACAGCCCCTCCTCAGGCACTATCTTTGAGACCAAGTCAAGGAGCACTCTCCAAGGCCGACTCCCCATTTGCCCATCTGGGAGCATCTGACCAAACCATTCTCACATCCTCCTTCCACCAGCACGCCTCCCTGCAAATCCAATCCTGGATGTTCACCTCCCCTTTACCAGACATGTCCAGTCATACATGGATAAATCCCTGATGGGTTCAAGCTGGGACCACACTCTCAAACACACATGCATGCATGCATACATATATACACACAAATATGTGCTCAGTCATTACTAACACAACCTCTGCCAGAGTGTACAAGAAATGATAAAAATGGTCACTGATTAAGCACCTTTGATGTGTCGCATACTTTATACTTAATTCCTTACTTCTGGTGAAAACCCTGCAAGTAGGCCTGATTCTCATTTACAGGTGAGAAAATTGAGGTGCATATTTCTGTGACTGGCTCTAGCTTACGCAGCAAAGAAGCAGTAAGATCAAGATATTAAGTTAGGTCTATTTAATACCAAAGTCCATATCCTTCCCTTACCATGTTGTCTTTTAACCTATATGAACAGCATTTTATTCTTTTCTTGGTGCTATTTCTTATTGTCCTAGAAAGATTGAATAAACTGTTACTTCTAAGCCTTATATCTTTGAGTACCAAAAAGTACCATCTTCTGGTGAATGGCCCCTAGATTTCAGTTTAGGGACTACCAAAACATAATCATAAGCAGTGTACTGTTTCATGCTTCCATATTGTT
The DNA here is from genome assembly GCA_004027715.1 of Plecturocebus donacophilus. NCBI lineage: Eukaryota > Metazoa > Chordata > Mammalia > Primates > Pitheciidae > Plecturocebus > Plecturocebus donacophilus. The sequence continues at coordinate 37,347 of PVKP010017887.1, read as the reverse complement.
TTCTGAAGACTGCTATTGTTATTAGAAGAGGCGGCATACTAGAGGATAGCCCCTGGAGGTGATATTACCTGGGATCTGGAGGCAATTGAGCATTGCTGTTGAGAACACAAACTTTGGCACTGGGCACAGCCTTGGGAAAGGAATTTTCCATGTGCACACAAAGCTGCATTGTAGATGGGAGTGGGGGTGACTCATAGCCAAGCCAGGCCAACTGTCGAGAATGTTACCAGCAGTATGGGTTTGGAGAATCGGGAGAGGTTGGGGAAGGCAGAGAGATTAGCCATTGCAAATGGATAGTCCCTAGAGGTGATGGGTGGCGATTCTCTAATTCTGGGTCAAGGCTTACTGTACTTGAAGGGCAAACATGAGTAGCAGCGCTGCGGGAAATGAGGAATGCTGTTTCTAGGAAATGAACGTCCCCCTGGCTCTCCCAGTCACTGTCCTTTAAGTCTGATGAGGCTGCCTCATGTTCTCAGAAAACCAGGTCTATTTTCAATAGCTGGGCCTTCAGCTGCCTTGTTCACCACTTTCTCCCTGGTGTCTGTGCATAGTAGGTGCTCCGTAAACACTTGCAGAATGAATGAACAAATCAAACAGATCAATTTAAGAATCCATCATAAATTTCACCTGCACAAAGTCTTTCTTCTCATGACCATGTTCATGCGGTACAAGGCTGCAAACGTCAATGCAATTTTATTTAGAAAACATTTTGTAATATTAAGAGAACAGCATTACAGAATGATTAGGAATTGAAGGAGAAATAAATACTCATCATCACACCTTTCCAGAGCAACTATTATTACACCACGTTTCCCTTGAATATTTGGTCAAGTGCTTGTAAAATTTTACATGCTTCCATTTATATGTGCATTTCATTTTGTTTGTTCTGTGTGTGTGTGTTTTACTGCAGGACATTGTACAGTAAGTATCTCCATGTCGCCAACTAATCTACATAATCGTTTTACATTACCTCATTGCATAGCCTTAAAGTGAGATCTTCACAAATTCAACTCCTGCATCATCTCTGTTTCTCTTCCAAGGACTCTCTCAGCAGTGCTGGAACATGCAGGAACTTCTGCCATCTTTTAAACACAACTCTCCGTATGTTTCTTCTGCTTCTGTTCACAGCAGAACTTCTCTCAACTGTTGTCTATCTCCCACTCATGGCCTTCCCTGCTCTTCTCCCCTTCTCTCTTGAACTTATTCCATGCAGATGTTTGTCCTCACCACTTCACAGATTGCTCTTGTCAAGGGCCCCAGTGATTTTAATGACGCTAAACCCAATGGCCAGTTTTTAGATGTCATCTTATTTGACCCATCAATAGCATTTCACATCATCCCTCACTCCCTCCTTCTTGAATCCCTTTCTTCTCTTGAATTCCAAGAAATCTCAGGTTTTCTTGGTTTCTTCTCATATCCTTGAATGCTCCCTCTCAGTCTCCTCAAACTCCAGATGTTGGCATGTTCCAGTGTTGAGTCCAAGAGCTCGTCCTTCCTCTGTTCACTCTCCCTCCTTTGAGATCTCATCCATGCTCTGGCTATCTGTGAGCCTCCAAAGACTCCCCATTCCCTATCTGCATCCAGACCGTTTCTCTGAACGGTGGACTCTTATGCCAGCTGTCCATTCAGCATGACAACCTGGAACTAATAGGCATCACAACCTTCATGTGTCCAAAAATGAAACTCCACGCTGGGCATGGTGGTGCATACCTGTAATCCCAAGGTTTGGGAGGCCAAGGCAGAAAGTTCACTTGAGGCCAGGAGTTTGAGACCAGCCTGAACATCATAGCAAGACCCTATCTCTACAAAAAAAGAAATACAAAGCCAGGCATGGTGGTTCATGCCTGTAGTCCTAGCTGCTTGGGAAGCTGAGGTGGGAGGATCACTTGAGCCCATAAGGTTGAGGCAGAAGCGAGCAGTGATTACAACACGGCACTCCAGCCTGGGGGACAGAAAGAAACCCTGTCTCTAAAATAAGTTCTAAAAACAATGAAAACTAAAAAGAAAGAAACTCCTGATTCTTCACTCTAACCTTCTCCCATAGTCTTCTCCAGCTCAGGAAGTGGAAATTCTATCTTTTCCAGTTGCCCAGACAAAAGCTTTGTTATGTTGATTCTTCTCTTTCTTTCCCACAAGCCTGTTGATTTGTCAATGAATCCAATGGCTCTTTCTAAAAATATACGTAAAATCCAATTATTTCTCATCCCTTCCCCTGGTCAAAGCCACCACCTATCCCACCTGAATTGCTTCAAGAGCATCCTAATGTCATCTAGCGGTGTCCCCCATAGGTTATTCTCAAGGCAGCAGCCAGAGTGCATGGCTATTAACCTCTGTCACATTTTGTCATTTCTCTGTGCAAAAGGTTCCAGTGGCATACCATCATGCATGGAATGAAGCCACTGTCACACACAGAAGGAAATCACTGTCCCTGCCATGGTCTGCAGGTCTCCACATCCAGCACCCCATAACTAGATTTCATAGACCTCCCTGCTCCCCTCTGAGGTCTCCCCACTGCCCTCCAACATTCTGCTTCTACCACAGGACCTTGACATTTGCTGATTTCTCTACTTGGAATGTTCTTTCTAAAGATGTATGGGCTTTACGGTCTTTTGGGTATTTGTGTAAATGCGAGGCCTTCCCTGACTGTCCTAGTGAAAACTGCAGCCCAGTCCCTGGCTTCCTACTCTCCTGGTTCACCTTGTGTGTCTCCACATGAGCTACTGTGTAATTTACTTATTTTTGTATCATGGGCCTCTCACCAGGGCAGTAATTTGTATTCTTTTTTTTTGTCCACTGCTTCCTACCCAATGCCTAGAACAGTGTCTGATATGCAATGTTTGTTGAATGAATTGGTCTGGGATCTGGCGTCTGAGAGTTAAAAGTCTCACTCACGTAACATGAGAAGGCAGAGCACCGTGAGAGGAGCGCGGGCTACCCCTGTGCCTCACCTGCTGGTTCATTGAACAGCATCAAAGGACACGTCTGTGAGCGCCACGCAGGGGAAGAATGTTTGACATCCCTGAACTCTTGCTACCCGGCAGAGGGCCTGCAGCATGGTCATTACTTAATAAATATTTAAGTTCATTAAAACACAAGAAAAGGGCTCCTGAAAATAGTTTGGAAGCACTCAGGACCAGCTTTATCTCTTTACCAGTTTTGCCTTGGGCCAGCTGTGTGCTAAATTTATTCGCTTATTTACTCAGCCAGTCAATAAATGCAGCTTTGTAAATCATGTGATTGTTATTATTATTGTAAACAGTGTTTTCCAAAAAGAAAGTGGAAAGGGCAATTCCTCTCAAGCTTTCCCTAAGAGTTTCTGTTCCAAGTCGAAACTTCAAGGCCCGCACGCAATCAGCACAAATCCCGAATGCACTGTCTGGCCAAGGGCATGGGGTTTTCAGCTTACCACCTCCTGCAGAAGTTTAGAGAACGTTTCCCTGAAGAAAGCCCTATCTCATACCGTGCGTTGGCGGCTGCTCACCGCCCAGGGCGGATGTGTGATCACTCACAGTTAAGTGGGTGCAGGCCGGTTAGTGGACAGACAACATGAAGTATGCACAAATGACCCAATAAACCAACAGGGGAAACCCCAGAGTGGTGCGATGGCTGCATTCGCCCCAGTCACTTGTTTTTTTCTTCACTTCCTAGCACTCCCTCATAGTCGCACTAACCATCTAATTAGCATTATAATCCGTACTTTATACATCCAACAGCAAGAGAGAGACTGAGAAGCTCATCCTGCCCATCAGTGAGTGGCGTTGCCCTTCATGCTTGTATTAGTCTGTTATCACACTGCTTATAAAGACATACCTGAGGCTGGGCGTGATGGCTCACGCCTGTAATTCCAGCACTTTGGGAGGCTGAGCTGGGCGGATTACCTGAGGTCAGGAGTTCAAGACCAGCCTATCAATATGGAGAAGCCCCGTCTCTACTAAAAATATAAACAAATTAGCCAGGAGTGGTGGTGGGCCCCTGTAATCCCAGATACCTGGGAGGCTGAGGCAAAAGAATCGCTGGAACCCAGGAGGTGGAAGTTGTGGTGACTTGAAATCGTGCCATTGCACTCCAGCCTGGGCAACAAGAGAGAAATTCTGTTTCAGAAAAGAAAAAAAAAATTAGCTGGGCATGGTGGCATGCAACTGTAGTCCCAGCCTGGCCCACAACTCTAGTCCCAGCTACTCAGGAGGTTGAGGCAAGAGAATCGCTTGAACTTGGGAGGCAGAGGTTGCAGCGAGCCAGGATCGTACCATTGCACTCCATCCTGGTGACCGAGCAAGACTCCATTTCAAGAAAAAAAAAAAAGAGAGACATACTTGAGACTGGATAATTTATAAAAGAAAGCAGTTTAATGGGCTCACAGTTCCACATGGCTGGGGAGGCCTCACAATCATGGCAAAAGATCAAGGAAGAGCAAAGGGACGTCTTACATGGCAGCAGGCAAAAGAGAATGAGAGTCAAGCAAAAGGGAAAACCCCTTATGAAACCATCAAATCTCCTGAGACTTATTCACTACCACGAGATCAGGATGGGGAAAACTGCCCTCATGATTCAATTATCTCCCATGGGGCGCCTCCCACAACACATGGGAATTATATGGGAGCTACAGTTCAAGATGAGATTTGGGTGGTGACACAGCCAAACCATATCAGTGGTCATCCACATTCTGCCACCTTTTCGGTTGTTGGCCCCGGAGTGTGGTTGACTGTGGATACTTTAAAGGAAGCTCAGTAGCAGGAGATAGTTTGACCACTGCTTTCTACTCGGATTGAGAGATCAGTTAACTCCATCATTCAAGTTCCATCTGGGGAAATAGCGATCTCAGAGGCAAACGAACCTGCCATGTTCTTACCCATTTATTCCTCACACCAGAGAAACCTGTTCCAACCGTGCTTTTGGTCTGTGTCTATTTGGTTCTTTGGGGCTTACTTTGAATTATAGTATTTTGCAGGTATGGGTTACCTGTGATTGTATGGGTAAAAAGGATTGTGTAAGTAAAAAGGATGAAACTGTGAGTACATGCACCAAAGTGGATGCTCTCAAATGCATTAAGCTAGGTCAGTTGTCTTCAATCAGAAGTGGTTTGGCCTGGGGGACCTGAAGACATTTGTGGTTGTGACCACTAAGGAGAGAGGTTTTACTGGAGTCTACTGGGTGGATACTAGAGATGCTGCTCAGTATTCTATAGTGCACAGGAAAGAATGATCTAGCCCACAATCTCAATAGTGCCAGGGTGAGAAACCTTGTGCCACATGAAAGAAGCAGACATCATTTATATGATGTTCTGGAAAAGCCAAAACCGTAGGGATAGAAAATCCATCAGTAATTGCCAGGAACTGGGGATTAACTCCAAAGGGGTATAAGGGAATTTGGGATATGATGGAAATGTCCTCTTTCTTGATGGTGATGGTGTTTATATAGAGAACTATTCACTTAAAAGGGTGATTTCAACCATATGGAAATTAAACTTACACCTGAAACAACAAACAAAAACCCAGTTCTATTTGAACCAAAGAAATTCTGGAGAAGGTCAGGAGAAAAAGTAGCCACCAAAGAAAAAAAAAGTGGGTAGGGAAACAGAGGCTGAAGTGAAAAGAAGAATAAGGGCTGGGTTCAGTGGCTCTCACCTGTAATCCCAGCACTCTGGGAAGGCCAAGGTGGCTAGCCCTTTTCAACCCAGGAGTTCCAGATCAACCTGGGCAACATGAAGAAACCCCATCTCTACCAAAAAAGTTTTTTTGTTGTTTAAATTAACCAGGTGTGATGGCATGCACCTGTGGTCTCAGCTACTCAGAAGGCTGAGGTGGAAGGATCACTTGAGCCCAGGAGGTTGAGGCTGCAGTGAGCCATGATCTCAACACTGCACTTGGCCAGGATGGGTTTTTTGTTTGTTTGTTTGTTTTAATCAATGTTATTTTAAAAAAGAAGCTAAAAAGACTCAATCACAAAAATGCTTTTGATTGGATCCCAGTTTATACAAAAAGTAAACTCTAAAGTTAGCTGTGTGGATATCTGTAGAAAGAGCCTTACAAAGCAGAGAAGAGTCAATGCAAAGGTCCCAAAAGGGGATGCTGCCCAGCCTGTTCAAGGAAAGGCAAGGAGGCCAGTGTGGCCAGAGGAGGGTGAGCAAGCTGGGGGAGGGTAGAATTCATACGGTCTTGGATGCAGTTGGTAAAGACTTTGAACTTGACTCCATTTTCTGCATACTGAGTTCGAAATATCTATGTGACCTCCAAGTGGAGATGGTGAGCAAGTCTGAAATTCAAGGGAGGCCAGCTGTGGTGGCTCACAGCTGTAATGCCAGCACTTAGGAAGGCCGAGGTGGGCAGATCACTTGAGCCCAGGAATTTGAGACCAGCCTGGGCAATATAATGGGACCCCATTTCTACAAAAAATTTAAAAAATTAACTGAGTGTGGTGGTGCAGGCCTGTCGTCCCAGCTACTTGGAAGCCTGAGGTGGGAGGATTGCTTGACTTCAAGAGGTCAAGGCTGCAGTGAGCCTCATGCCACTGCACTCCAGCCTGGGCAACAGAGAAAGACCCTGTCTCAGAAAAAAAGAAAATCAGGAGAGAAGCTATGAAAGGAGATAAAAATTTGGGAGTCATCAGCAAATTAGATGATTTCAAAGCCATAAGACTAGATGAGATCACGGAGAGAATGAGGATAAGGAAGAGGAAAGGGCCAGGGAGTGAGCGCCGGGCCTTCCAAGGGCAGGAGGTCAGGAGAGGAGTCGGGACCAGCCAAAGCGGCTCCGGAGGACTGGGCAGTGTGAGGGAAGAGAACCCACAGAAAGCGTAGCCCTGGAAGCCGGGTGTTGTCGGGGGAGGCCATCATCTGGGTCCCCAGCTGGGTCAAAAATGAGGCCCAAAGCCTAGGTTCATCCACGCAGAGGCACAGCTGACCTTGATCTCAGCAAGGCAGTTTTGGTGCAGGGAAATAGCAAAAGCTTGACGGGATGGTACCCAGGAGAGACTAGGAAGAGAGCCATTGGAAACAGTACGTAAGGCAGACAGGTGGGGTCACAGCCAGAGGGGCAGGGGTCAAGAGAAGTTTGGTGCTTTTTGATTTCTTTTTTTCTCTTTTTGCTTTCGGATTGGAAAAGAGATAGCCAGTCCATGATGTTGATGGGACTGAGCTAGCCAATGAAGGAGCGAATGAGGGATTGAGCGGCTGAAAGCAGATACAGGGTCGCAAGAGGGTTCCGCCATGGACTGAGCCGGAGCCCCAGGACATGGGAGACGTCCCTGGAGAGTGGACTGATGGAGACGGGTGCGGGTCCTCCGTCACTGCCTTGAGGGGCCCTTTGTGTCCTGCCCTCCTACTGAATGCGGCTGTCCCCACAGCTGCTTGGCCTGGGGCTCAACTAGGGCAGAAATACAAATTCCCCCGGCCATGGCCCCACGAAGTCTGGCCTCAGGGCTGCAGCCCATTTGGAAAACGTTTTAATTTCATTTGCGTGTTTTTTCAATTTGATTATTAAGTGCCGTTTACACATGGACCGGGAAGGCCTGTTTTCATTCGCTGATTCCCCTTCCTCCCTGGCCTGCGTGCCTCCCTGGTGAGTAATGGGGAGGCTGCTTCTCTGGAACACAAGGGAAAACTTCCAGCAAATTGCAAAAGCATGTTCCTTCCTTGAAAAATCCTTTCACACTTGTTTTTTACTCCGTTTGTAAAGTTCATGAAAAGCCTCCATAAAAGTGCTTTAAAAGGCCTTAACTTTCTTTGTTCTCTGCGTCCAACTTTTTCTCTCTTAAGAGGGTATGTAATTTCAAGGGATAACAAACAAAACATCAAAACCTGGGGAGCAAGTGGCGAGATGAAGGAAATGAAGCAAACCTTAGAAACGTCAGAAGATCACAGGTTGGAGGTGCCCGCGAGGGGGAAATTTCCATCTGCGTTTTCAGAAGATGACAGTCCTGCCCTCCCCCACTGGCCCCACATTAGATTTGTTTCTGAAGTTATTAACATTTCACGCAAGTCTGGGGCAGCCGGGCAGGCAGAGAGACTGAAATAATAAAGGCTCAGGAAGAGTGACGCGTCCTTTTAGGTACATTTCAGCAGCCTGAAATCTCAAGGGTGCAGGAGATGGGCGCGTAGGAAACGGTGTTGCCAAGAATTTGCAAAGAAGGTTCCCCTCCTGAAGGCCAGAGTGGGATGTCATCCGAGCAGAGAAATGCAGATGGTTCTTAAAGGGGATCGAGGCCATATAAGGAGTTTCCCTCTGCAGAGAGAGGCTTCACTCTGGTTTGGGTTTGATGTGGCAGCTTTCTCAATATGGGCAGTGGGAGGAAGGAACTGGGAGGATGGGGGTCCCGCCAGCTTCAAGGGACTCCTCTGGAGAGGCTCATGAGGCCGACCAGGGGAAGGGCTGTGGGGTTCTGTGAATAATGCCTGGGGACTGGGTTCTGTGCCTTCGCCAGCTATGGATATAATTCAGGTCATTGTGACCTGCCCGTCATGGTGTCTGAGTCCATCTAGGGCTGCATGTCTGGTGTATCCCTAGCCCTCTGGGCTCCAACGTTGGCAAAGTAATGCTGATGGCCTCCCCTCCCACCTCCCATTTCTCTCTCTGCAGCACCTGCTTCCCTCCTGCACGCCCCCTCCTCATCTTCCTCTCTCTCCCCCAAGGAAGGACTTCCAAGAAGGGACTAAGAAGAGGCAGAGAGCTGTATTTTGACAAAGGCCTGAGATGGAGAAATGCTGTTTGCTTGGCGGGTTGAAAACATGGAGGATGGGCAAGAAGGGGGGAAAAGGGAGCCATCTCCAGCCCCTGAAATCCTAGAATGGACACTGCAGTGCCAAAGGCCACTGTGCCTCCCTAACCCAATAATGAGCTCTGGGTGGACAGGGGCCCAGCCTTCATCAGCACTGTGGGCCCTGAGTTCTGGGATATTGCAGTTAGGTTAGTGCTTTCCCCAGCAACGGCCACGTGATTGGCAAATAGATACTTACATCTCCCTGAGCTGCGGACACCTCCTCTGCCGTAGGGAAAGAACCAGCAGTGTGCCCCACACACACCCCTCCCTTAGGTGCTGGGCTGGCGTGGCACTTGCTGTCCCTGCTGCTGACGAAGCTGCCCTGTGGCTCCTCTGCGCTGCCTGGGTGGCCTCCTTCTCCTCCCACAGCTAGCCCAGTCACCTCCTCTCTGTTCCGCCTTTTCCTCGCCCCCTCCTTCTTTCCCTTCCTCTTTCTACCTCTCTGATCCTCTCTGATCCTTGGATTGTCTTGGCAGAAGTCCAGGGAGTAACCCAGAGTTGGCCTCAGTGGCCTCAAGCTCAGAGTCAGTTTCATACTAAGCCATGGCTACCTCAAAGGCCTCTCACCTCATTTACATCCAGGGCTTCTGCTCAGTCACACCCTCATGGGTGCTCTGGAGAGGGTGTGACAATCACCATGTCTTTCTTTGTGCCAGTCCTAAGTATAACCCCAGCCAAGACAACCTGCTTCTTCTAACACCTGATCTTCTATAGTTACTTCCACTTTTCACGTGGAGAAACTGAGGCTGAGAGAGATTAAGTTACCTGCCCTCCAGAGCATCCACTGCCATCCTCATACCCAAGTAAGGGATCACTTGTTAAATGCATCTAATCTCATCTCCTGAAGAACAATGTGGTCCACATGGTTGCATCAGGGTCATGAATTAACCTGCAGTTCTCTGACCTGGCTACCTACATCCTCTCCCTGAGACACCAGCTTCCTCATGCTTCCATTGTCCATGCCCCACCTCAGTTTAGCAAAAGCCTGGCCATGCTTTGGATCTTTCCATATCCCAGGTTCCACCAGAACCTACTGAGAGGGAGAGAGGTGGACATAGCTCCCAGCTCCTTGAGTTTTCCTCTTCAATCACTTGAGCGCATAATGCCTTTTTATGTGCTTGCAATGGCACAGCTTCAGCTTTGCAAAATCAAGACTGTCAGCCCGTTGATGGCAAATCTACTCCCTCGATGAACTTGAGGGTATGGAGAGCCTAATAAAGAAGTTTCATTAAATGCAAAGAAGATCGTCACTTTTAAATGTCCCTGTGGGGAAGCCCAAGCCAGATCACTGTGATTCTTCTCCTGAACTTACTGGTTCTTTGCTGGAAGATGAGTGAAAGCAGAGTTTGTTCAGGCAGCTGGGAGGAGCTGCTCCCCACTCCCAAAGACTCTCCCCCAACCCCTGCCCCTTGACCCCTGGAAGGCTCTTTTTAGGGCACGCTGATTTTTATGCACACTGCTGGCTGTCTCGTATCTGGGCTAATAGGCTTTTCAGAGCAATTGCCACACAGTCAGCACACGCTGAGCAACATGGCTAGGAGGGAGTGTTTACGGGGCTCGTGGCTAATGATTCCCATTTATGGAACATGTGTGCAGCAGCTGAGTGCAGCCGGCTAAGACAAGACCTCAAGAAGAGCCCAGCTGTACACACAGGATCTCCTGGGCGGCTGCAGTGATGGCTCCAGTGGAAGCTTCTGGAGGAACCTGAGGCTCCCCAGAATTCCAGTCCCGCAGTGCTGATCATGCCCTAACAAACAGCTCTACTAGGAACACTGGCCGGGGTGACTGTACAAGGCCTATAAGAAAAAGGATTGCTGTGATAAGAACTCAAGCTCACATTCACTGGGTACTCACCTTATACCTCATGGCAGACACTGTGGGAAGCTAGCCCATGCATGTCTCTTTCTTTCGTTTCATCCTCACCACAAGCTTATGAAGTTGGAATGATTTTTTGTTTGTTTGTTTGATTAATCACGGTACAGAAGAGGAAGTACTCAGAGAGTGAAGGACTTTGCCCAAAGTGGCAGGGTTGGGATTGAACCCTGGTGGTCTTACTTCAGAGTCCCGTTCTATAGATGTAGAAAAGTGAATTCTAGAAGTTCACTCAAATCATTTTAGATCATAGTTGACATAACAGTAAAAGACATGCATTTTGGTATTAGAAAGACCTAGATTGAAGCTCCAGCTTTGCCGCTTACAAGTTATATAAACTCCTTAAGGCTTGGTCTCTTCACTAAAAGAGAGGATAATAGTGACACCCAGTACTAGAGTGTGGAAGGCCATAGCCCAGTGCTACTACCAAATAAGCCCCAGGAAATGTGTAACAATGCCTGCCTTCACCCGCACAGCCCCCAGGGGTCAGTGCACCCGGCGCTCTGAGTATGGACCACAAGATGCAGGAGCACGTGCTGGGTGGAGCTCAGCTTCTACAACTTTCTCAACCTCCCCCGCCCCCAGCCTTAGTTTCTTCGTCAGTAGAATGAGACGATAATAGGGACCGCTAACAACAGGTGTGTCAGGGACCACACAGAGTGGGTGTGAGGAACAGAGGATCTCCTATGGACAAAACGCATTTTGTAACTTCTAAGGCCCTGGGAAAATGCTACTTGTTGTCTTTGGAAACAAAATCCTGTTGGATTTATCCCTCTTGAGCACAGCCGCCCTGTACATTACACATAGTCATAAGCAGAAGAGAAAACAGAAACCTGACCTTCAAAGTTCTTATGGGCTCCAGGGGGAAGATGGGACCAACAAAAATAAAGCATTCATTCAAAACAAAGTGGCATGTCCATATACACACATACTTGTAGATAATCACTTGCAGCCGTGCAGAGACGTGTGCAGGGCCTTGGGGATTTTGCTTGACTGCCTGGGATGACATCAGAGTGGGTTTGTAGAAGGAGGGGCCATGTGGGGCAGAGGAAGGCAGCTCCCCCATAGAGAGGGAACTCCATCCTCTTCTTGTCTTGACACGCATGCCTCCAGGACACAGTTGGTGCTTAATGTGTGCTTGTGGAATGAGAACAGGAAGTGGGGAGAGCAGGATCCAGTCAGGGGAAGTGGACAGGGTGGCATGACTCAGAGGTGGGGCAGGCAGGCCACTAAATGCTGAAGACATGAGTTTATTCTTCTTGTTTTCCGCCAGAGGTTGGCCCATGATAGGCCTAAAGGGCAGGTTATCCTTTGGGGAGAAGAGAGAGAGAGAGACTGAGGGAGACAGCAATCCATTTATACAGTTCTGCTTTAGCTCACCTTCATGTGAACTTTACACACACAACCCAACAACACTGGATTCCAGTACTAGCTAAAACTTCCCCTCTTGGGGCACAGACACTTTGGGTGGCCACCCCCAGATCTGTTCTCCTCTTCTGTCTCGCTTACAGCACCCCAGGCTTGTCCAGGGGTCACTCCTCAGGGATGGTCCCTATGGTGGCTTTGTCACGTGTTGGTGTGGCTAGGCTGATGGTAGTTTTCTGGAGTCCATTTTCCTGTATGTTTCCAGCTCTGCCACAAGAGTTATCTTGCCTGAGATTTGGAGGGCAGAAGCCAAGCTTCAAAGGTCAGGCAGAGTCACCGGGCTCATTTCATCGTCAGAGTGTGGGGGGCTGCCTGCAAGTGCTTCGCCTCTGCCTGGACCCTTCTTCAGCTTCCCCAAGGCCTTGGCAGAGCTCGGTGACAAAGGACACCTGCTTTTCTTGCAGGACATGGAGATCCTCCTCATGGGGTCCAGCTTGTCCTTGCTCTTTCCCACTTGACATCCATCTCCTCTTCTGCAGCCTCCACCCTGTGGACTTCCAGCCACAGCCACAGCCCTGGAGAGATAGTTGAACCCATTCCCACAATTGCAGAGGGTCAAATCTCTGTAACAAATCTCTCATTGCATGTTTATATGTAGAGCCACTTTCTAGTGATTCTGCATCTCTTATCAAACCCTGACTGATATAAATACCATGTCTCTAGCTCAGGAGTGAATCCTGGTTCATCTGAGCCAGTTGTGGTGTTCATTCTCCTTGATGGTAATGGGTTCAGGGATGGACATGTGACTGGTACTCCAATGGTGAAGACTGGGAGGGGAAAGGCTTCCTTGATCTGAAAAAAAAGACACAAGAAAAGATAGTGCTCTTCTACTGACATAGTGTCCAGATATCACGCTTGGAATTGAGGTGGCCATTGTAACCAGGCCAGGGCTTTACCCAAAGAACTAAGCTGAGGACTCAGAGAGAAAAGATGGGAACAACCTGTGTTCTCTGTGGTATAGTTCAGCTGGGGAGTTAACCTTCCTTGAAGCTGCCTATCCCAGAATTACAGGTCTGGGAGATGTTATGCAGTAGTCCCCACTTATATTCAGGGGCTATGTTGCAAGATCCCCCATGAATGACTAAACTGCAATAGTACTGAACTTTATACAGACTATGTTTTCTCCCATACATGTATACCTATGATAAAGTTCAATTTATAAATCAGGCACAGTAGGTGATATGGTTTGGCTGTGTCCCCACCCAAATCTCATCTTGAACTGTAGCTCCCATAATTCCCAGATGTTGTAGGAGGGACCCAGTAGGAGATAACTGAATCACAGGGGGTGGTTTCCCCCATCCTGTTCTCGTGGTTGTAAGTCTCACAAAATCTGTTGGTTTTAGAAGGGGTTTTCCCTTTGGCTTGGCACTCATTCTCTCTTGCTTGCCACCATGTAAAACGTGTCTTTCACCTTTTGCCATGATTGTGAAACCTCTCCAGCCACGTGGAACTATGAGTCCATTAAACCTCTTTTTCTTTATAAATTACCCAGTCTTGGGTATGTCTTTATGAACAGTGTGAGAATGGACTAATACAACAATAACTAATAATAAAATAGAGCGAGTATAACAGTATGTCAGTATCACTGCTCTTGCACTTTAGAGCCATTATTAAGTAAAAGAAAAGACACAGGCACTGTGCTACCTCAACAGTTGTTCTGATCACCAAGATGGCTACTGAGTGACTAAGGGGCGGGCAGCATCCACAGTATGCACATGATGGACAAGGGGGTGATTCATGTCCCACGTGGAACACAGCAGGTCTACAAGAGACTTCATCAGCTACTTAGAATGGTGCAACATTTAACACTCATATGTTGTTTATTTCTGGAATCATTCATTTAATATTTTCAGACTGCATTTGACTGTGGATAACTGAAACTGCATAACTTGAAACCATGGATGGGGGGACTACCGTATTTCTCATTGTTGAAGCCAATTGAGGCAGGCTTTCTGTTTCTTGTAGCTGGAAAACATCCTCATCCAATTCCCATCCCAAGAAGAAGCCTCGGGTTTCCTGTTGCAGTGGGCCCTGAAGTCTCCATGCTCTGGGAGCTTTTCCAGAATGGAAGTGGTCAACTTGGAATGAAGCTGGTATCTGGCCTCCATGAGCTTGGTCATCTCATCCAAGACACTGGAAGATGAGCGCCCCAGCAATCCACAGAAGATTTGAAAGTAAAAAATAGCATTTAGGATGATCAAAATGGTTTCCAGATTGTGGCCCAAGGAAAAACGGGCTAAAAGCTCTAATTGCGGTAATAGGATCATCAAGTGTACCAGCCGGATGCAAGGAACGGAAGCCCAGCTTGAGTTGATGAGACCCACCCTATACCTCTTGGCTCTCACGTCTAAGCTCACCCTACTGCCCTGTGATGCCAGAAGGCTACTCTGCAAGCCACAATCGACAGACTCTGCTCATAGGAGGCATTAGAGGGAGACTGAGGCAAGAGAAGAGGAGAAGAACTTCATTGCTGTCTTTCAGCTCCTGGCAGTGTCTCTCTAGCAGGAGCAGGTGGTGAGCTCCACGTGCCAGCTCTATTCAGCATTCCCAGGGGCCCTTCACCATGCACCTGCAGAGGTCCTGGAGCCCACCATCAACCTGGGCCCTGGGTCGGGGGTAGGGGTAGAGAAGCAACTGGACAGCTTCTTTACCTACCAGGCCACGCCCTCTGGGCATCAGAGCAATTCCTGGCCCACCGCCCTGGGGCTGTGAGCATCTGTCAAGCCATGCCCCCTCCTCTTCAGTGGTCTGAACACAAGCTAGGCGGTTTCCCGCCAGGAGCCCGACATCAGCACCATGAGACCCTCCTCTGGTACTCACCCTCTCCCCTCTTCTCTGCCAGCCCTAGGAACTAACAACTCTCAAGTGATCGCAGCATCTACATTTTCCGCTCTTACTATGTAACACATTCTTTCACTAAATCTCCTGTTTTGAAATATCTAGTGTGATTTCTCTTTTCCTGGCTGGACCTCATCTGAGAGAGTACATTGATTGGGTTATGTAACCCACAAGTCCAGTTGAAGGTAATCTCAGGCACAAAGGCACAATTTGTTCCAGAGCGTCTAAATATGACTGGGGCCGACAATGCTTTTTTTGTTTTGTTTTTTTTTTTTTTCTAGGCAGGGTCTTGCTCTGTTGCCCAGCCTACAGTGCAGTGGTGTGATCATGGTTCACTGCAGCCTCAAACTCCTGGGCTCGGGTGATCCTCCAACCTCAGTCTCCCAAGTAGCCAGGACCACTGGCACATGCTACCATGCCCAGCTAATTTTTTCTCACTCTTTTTTTTTCTGAGACAGAGTCCTGCTCTGTCACCCAGGCTGGCTGGAGTTCAGTGGTTCAATCTCAGCTCACTGCAACCTCTGCCTCCTGGGTTCAAGTGATCCTCCCACCTCAGCCTCCTGAGTAGCTGGGACTACAGGTGCCCACCACTATACCTGGCTAATTTTCGTATTCTTAATATAGATGGCGTTCCGCTATGTTGGCCAGGCTGGTCTCGAACTCCTGATCTCAAGTGATCCGCCTGCCTCAGCCTCCAAAAGTGCTGAAATTACAGGTGTGAGCCACCGTGCCTAGCCATTTTTTCCCACTTTCATTTAGAGATAGGGGTCTTCCTATGTACCCCAGGCTGCTCTTGAACTCATGGCTTCAAACAATCCTCCGTCCTTAGCCTCCTGAGCAGTTGAGATTGCAGGTGTGAGCCACTGCACCCTGTCCACTCTTTCCCAACATCTTCTCAGCACCAGTCTCTTCTGTATGTGAACTGTTTTTAGGATGGCCTTCTTCTGGGTAGCAAAAATGACTGCAGTAGCTCTAATCCTCACATCCAGAAGCCAGACCTCGTCTGAGGAATACAGAGAATGCCTTTGTCCCACATTTTAAACAAGAGCCCTGAACTTCACTTTGCTCAGATTAGCTTCTGCCATTTTAACCAAGTCCTGTGGCCACGGCACCAGCTCGCCGATTGTGCTGTGGATTGCACACTCTCTTCCTAAAACTGAGGTGGGGGCAACACCTATGGGGTCAGTGGACCCACAGGTGGAAATCAAAGCTTCCTGGAAAGCTATAGTCAGATGCTGGTGAGATCAAGATCCCCTACACTTCATCTCAGATTGTCCAGGGAAGTCTCAACTTCCTATCACTATTGCTGCTATTTTAAAAATACAATATCTTTAAAACTTTTTATATAACTGCAGTAGTCCATTTTTTTATATAACTGCAGTAGTCCATTTTATATAACTGCAGTAGTCCATTTCTGTGTTACTAGAAGGGAATATCAGACTGGGTAGTTTATAAAGAAAAGAGGTTTAATTGGCTCATGGCTGTGCAGGCTATACGAGCATGCCACCAACATCTGCTCAGCTTCTGGGGGAGCCTCAGGAAGCTTTTACTTATGGTGGAAGGCAAAGCTGAGGCAGACACGTCACATGGCAAGAGTGGGAGCAAGACAGTGAGGGGGACTGGGCAGGCAGTGGCTCACGCCTGTAATCCCAGCACTTTGGGAGACCGAGGTGGGCAGATCACTTGAGTTTAGGAGTTCGAGACCATCATGGCCAACATGGTGAAACCCCACCTCTACTAAAAATACAAAAATTAGCCGGGTGTGGTAGTGCATGCCTGTAATCCCAGCTACTCAGAAGGCCGAGGCAGGAGAATCTCTTGAACCTGGGAGGCAGAGGTTGCAGCGAGACGAGATCATGCGACTACACTCCAGCCTGGGTGACAAAGGGAGACCCTGTGTCAAAAAAAAGAGAGCGAAGGGGACGTTGCACTAGATCTCACGTGAACTGACTGAGCAAGAACTCACTTATGGCTGGGCTCAGTGGCTCACACCTGTAATCCCAGCCCTTTGGAAGGCCGAGAAGGTGGATCACCTGAGTTCAGGAGTTTGAGGCCAGACTGGCCAACATCATGAAACCCCGTCTCTACTAAAAATATAGAAATTAGCTGAGTGTGGTGATGCATGCCTATAATCCCGGCTGAGGCAGGAGAATCGCTTGAACCTGGAAGGTAGAGGTTACAGTGAGCTGAGATTGCACTCCAGCCTGAGTAACAAGAGTGAAACTCCACCTCAAACAAACAAACAAAACTCACTTTTCACTAAAGGGATGGTGCTAAATTATTCATGAAGGATTCATCCCCACAACCCAACACCTCCCACCAGGCCCCACCCTCAACACTGGGAATCATATTTCAACAGGGAGATTTAGTAGGGACAAACATCCAAACCATAGCAATAACAAAATGGAATGTAATATTTATTCCTCTCTCAAATATGTTCACAAATGAGAAATCGTCCTTTGGTTAACCCCATCTCCTGAATTAGGTTTCAAAAGTGGTGTTCCTCAAAGCTGTGTGGGAAACTCAGGCTGAGTTCTGAGCCTCAAATAAAGTGTCTCCTTTCCTTTATGATCAGAGGAGTGATAAGGAGGAATTATTGAACAACTGTGATGCCTAGAAAATGCCTTTTTTTTTTTTTTTTTTGAGGCAGAGTCTCACTCTGTCACCCAGGCTATAGTGCACTGGGGCGATCATGGCTCACTGCAGCCTCGACCTCCTGGGCTCAAAGGATCCTCTTGCTCAGTCCCCTGAGTAACTGGGACTATAAGCATGTGCCACCATGCGCGGCTAATTTTTTGTATCTTTTTGTAGAGATGGGGTTTCACCATGTTGCCCAAGCTGAGCTTTTCGATTTGTAAATCGATTCAGGTTCATTGGATGTGTAACCTGAGAGAGTTCGTTTCTGTCTCAGCCAGCAACCAGCTGATCCCAGACACCCAAAAGATAATAGATAAACCCATGGTCATCAAGCATCAACTTAAAAATCACCTAACGTTTCTAGCCTCTCTAGTCTTCCTTAGGAACCAAGTTGTTCTGTGCACTAAGACTGCGTTACTGTTTTCTTTTTACTCTTTTTGTTTTATTTATTTAAAATCTCTCTTTCTCCTTTTTTTTTTTTTTTTTTTATGACCCAGGGAGGTTAATTAGTTTGTTCAAGGTCATACAGCAAGGACAAGACCCTGTCTGAGTTGGAACATGAAGTTATTAGCTCCTGAGCAGTGCCCCCCCACGAGGGTCCTCCTGTTTTCTAGATGAGCTTCCTTCTGTCTGGAGACTTCCAGAAGCTTCACACATCCTTTCAAGGACACAAAGTGTATTTTATACAGCATTATTTGATCTTCACAAAATGTATTTTATACAACATTATTATCTTCTGCCTGAACTAATCCTACCACGGAATAACACTACGTTCAGATGGTCCTCACTGTGTGCCAAGCCATTTCCCAAATCCTTTTCAGAGGTTAATTTCCTAATCCTCCAACAGCAGTACGAGGTAGATACTACTATTATCCTCACTGTACAGATGAGGAAACTGAGGTGCGGGGAGGTTAAGCAACTGGCCCACAGTCACACAGCCAGAAATGGTGAGCTGTGGAGTTTGAACCCAGGCACGTGGGCTATGGGAAGGATGGAGGCATGCAGGGGAGAGGCCCCCTCAAGGGGCCTGAGAGCCACAGCCTCACTCATGTCTTGTTCTTGCTCCTAATGCTCCACAAGCACATTTTCCACCAAAACGTACAGTCCAATATTTTTGTTCTCACGTAATCAAAGTTCTAGGCTAATTCTGGCCATTCCTAATGTCCCGGTCAGAAGCTCCGTGTCTGGAAATGAATGAGTCTTTGTGGGCTGCTGTAACAAAATACCATAGACTGGGTAGATTACTTTTTAAAAACCCAGAAATGTATTTCTGACAGTTTTGGAGACTGAGAAGTCCAAGTTCAAGGCGCTGCCAGATTCAATGTCTGGTGAGGGCAACTTCCTGGTTCGTAGATGGTGCCTTCTGGCTGTGGCCTCACACGGTGGGATGAGGAGGGAGCTCCCGGGGGCCCCTTTAATAATGGCACAAATCCTATTCATCAGGGACCCACCCTCACGGCCCAATCACCTCCCAAAGGCCACATCTTCTAATGCCATTGTCTCATTCCTTTTTAATGTCATCATATTAGGGGTTAGGATTTCAACACATGAATGTTCAGGGAACACAAACAATCAGATCTTGGCAGCAGGGAAGTCACTAAGGCGACTTAGGCGACTTCTCTATATCTTAGGAGAGGATGGCAATGTTAAGTTAAAAAAAAAAAACGGTCCCTAAGAGCGGACCGCTCAGACTCTGTGATAAACGTAGTTACAGCACCAACACTGAGAAAGATCCATGCTTTGACGATCAGTTGTAGCTCCAGCGAATGCACAGCAAGTGCTGTGGTTGTGTTGTGGCAACAGCAGGAGGCACAGAGCTGCAGGATCTCACCCACACCGTCACTCACTGGGGGTCACGAGTTGATCCAATTCATCTGTAATGACTTAAATATAAAACAATCTTTCCTCTTTCCCTGAGGCTGACTGACTCTCAGAGAAAATGCTGAAATTCAGAATGATGCTTCTATATACACTCTATTCAGCACCCATTTATTGAGCTCCTACTGTGTACCTGGAACTATGGTGGGTAAACAGACCCTCTACAACACACCAATCTCTGGCCTGAAGGAAACTGTGTCCCAGGAGATGAACTCACACACCAACCAGTTGCAGCATATGTGCTGAGTGCTGTCATAGGACAGTTCCTCCAAACTTCTTTTTTAACCTTTCTCCATTTATTTATTCATTTACTCTGTTTTCCAGGCTGGAGTGCAGTGGCGTGATCTCAGCTTACTGCAACCTCTGCCTCCCAGGTTCAAGCAATTCTCTCATGCCTCAGCCTCCCAAGTACCTGAGATTACAGTTATGCACCACCACACCCTGCTATTTTTTTTTGTATTTTTAGCAGATATAGGGGTCTCACTGTGTTGGCCAGGCTGGTCTCGAACTCATGGCCTCAAGTGATCTGCCTTCCTCTACCTCCCAAAGTGTGGGGGTTACAGGCATGAACCACCATGTCCAGCCCAAACTTCTGACCTTGCATCTCTACTGTTTAAAATGTTTGAGAGCACAAGCCAGTCCGTGAGTACCAAACACACTCCTGATCACCAATCCTGGTCCCTGGAATGGGCCCCCTGACCCAGTTAAAGGACTTCCCTCAGACCCCAGCTCAACAGGTAGTATCTTATGGCAGAGATTGGGTCTTTAACAAGGCTTCTACTGTTCCGGAGCTGTCTACAGCAGCGCTGCAGGATCTTCCCCGATGACTCAAGGGTGTCGCCCAAAGCCCTGCTCAGTGCAGGTGCCAGGGCACGCTCGCCCTCAGGGCCCCACTCTTGGTCTGGAGGAAGCCAGGTGGTTTCCCCATTCGACATTCATTTTCTCTTTCCTCTCGTTATCGCGGGGAGGCAGAGCGTGGTGCGCCTGCCTGTTCACTCACACACGTTTCTTCTGCTCCTTCCAGCTGGCCCAGAGCCCAGCTGTCACAGAGCACGCTCCCTGGCATCCGTGTGCACACACAGGCCAGGCCTTGTGCCTGGGAAAAACTCTCCCAGCTTTCTGCCTGCTGGTCCAATACTCACCTGCAGGGTCTCAGCCCAAATATCAGCTCGTTCCAAAGCCTTCCATGGCCCCCTGCCAATCTTGCCACATACCTCCCTTCAAGAAGATGATATGATTTTGTAAGAAAATGAAAGATGACTTTCAGTGACAATGTAATTCTTGGACAGGAAAGTAACACATTCCAAAAACCAAAGAGGCACATTTGTGAAAAAGCCTGAATGAATAGTTATTTTTCAAAAATGAAATGAATACTTTTTTAAAACATCAACCATTGTATATATATAATATATTATCAATCATTATATGTATAAAATATATATAATCAACCATTATATATATATAATCAACCATTTTATATATGTGTATATAAAATGGTTGATTATATATCTATCTATATATATATATTTGGGATGGAGTTTCGCTCTTGTTGTCCAGGCTAGAGTGCAATGGTGCGATCTCGGCTTACCATAACCTCCACCTCCTGGGTTCAAGCAATTCTCCTGCCTGATCCTCCCGAGTAGCTGGAATTACAGGCATGCACCACCACACCTGGCTATTTTTTTTTTAGTAGAGACTGGGTTTCTCCATGTTAGTCAGGCTGGTCTTGAACTCCTGACCTCAGGTGATCCACCCTCCTCAGCCTTCCAAAGTGCTAGGATTACAGGTGTGAGCTACCATGTCTGGCCTTTTATCTTTTTCTTTTTTGTTGAGATGGAGTCTCTCTCTGTCACCCAGGCTGGAGTGCAATGGCGAGATCTTGGCTCACTGCAACCTCTGCCTCCCGGGTTTAAGCAATTCTCCTGCCTCAGCCTCCCGGGTAACTGGGATTACAAGCGTGTGCCACCATGCCCAGCTAATTTTTGTATTTTTAGTGGAGACAGGGTTTCACCATGTTGGCCAGGCCGGTCTTGAACTCCTGACCCTGTGATTTGCCTGCCTCAGCCTCCCAAAATGCTGGGATTACAGGCGTGAGCCACAGTGCCCAGCTGAAAATCAACCATTTTAAAGTGTCTTTCTGAAAGAGAAGTTTAAATACTTGTGCTCGTGAACTAGTATCCTGTTTTCCTTTGCTTTGAATTCGAGGATGCTCAGAGCTCATGGATGTGCTTGATTCGGTGTTTTTCCTCCCCCTGGGCTTTGAAGAGAACAATAGCCCCCTTGGTCTTGGCTTTTGTCTTCTGTGAGAGCCCATGACGGCGGCAGCGTGGTGGGATGGACAGAGCTTGGGCTTTGCAACCAGTGCTGGGTCAGTCTCTGCTCTTTGATTCGATAGAGATTTGAGTGCCTTTGACTCACGCTCGGTTCTCCTAGAGGCAGGCCTGAGACAAAGATGGGAGAGCAAGTAGCTCCTCTGGACAAGATCACGGAAAACTCCAGGAGGAGAGTCGAGAGGAGACAGGGGAGAGAGAAGGAAGAAAAGCAACCCAGGGAACTGTAATGAGCAGGTAAGGTCACCACAGAGAGCAACTGGGAAGTAATCCCAGTCGGGACCTCGAGAGACTGTGGAGCACGCCTCAGAGATGTCCCACCCCAGGGATGAGGAAGCAGTGGGGTTTAGCTACCAGCTGCCAGCTGCCACAGGGCGAGGGCTACTCCCAGAGGCATTAACTCCTTGGCACCTCCGGACTGTCCCTAGCACAGGCTGAGCCAGAGCCTGTAGCTGAAGAAAGCTCTCAGCATGTTATGGGCTGAATGTTTGCAACCTTCCAAAATCCCACGTGATGGAATCAGGAGGTGGGGCCTGTGGGAGGTGATTAGGTCATAAAGGTGGCGCCCTCGTGATGGGATTAGTGCCCTTATCAGAAGAGATGCAGCTTGCCCACTCTCTCTGCTCTTGACCATGTGAGAAAACGAGAAGACAGCCATCTGCAAACCAGGAAGTGGGCTCTCAACCAACACCCGATCTACAGGTGCCTTGGTCTTGGACTTCCCAGCCTCCAGAGCTGTGAGAAATAAAGGCCTTTGTTTATGACACCCAGTCTCTGGAGTTTTTCTTTTCTTTTTTTTTTTAAATAACAGCCAGAACCAACTGAGACAGGAAGGGACCCCTGGTGCTTACAGTAAGGAGCCATCAGAAATGGTGAGAACCCAGGGCGTAAGGAGGGGCACTGACAGTGTCTGCTACCAAACATAAGAGGTCGTAAGGAGAACAATAGAAACGTGAATGCTAACTTCAGTGTATGGCTGGGAAACCCGTGAGGTCATACATGGAAAACCACTGTGTAAGCTAAAAGTCATCATACCAAGGTTCCATTTGATACTGGGGTTGGTGACGATGCCGATGACAGCGATGAATCACATGCTAGATCACTTTCTCCATCTCCCTCATAGGAATCCCTGACCATAGATTGGGCCAGTAGCTTTTAAGTCCCTGGAAGGGACGTTTCTTATTATTACATAGGACAAAGGTCTTGATGCCAACTTGGGTATTTCTTTGGCAATAACGCCATATTGCCTTGTGCATGCTGTGTTTTATTTGGATGCATATTAATATGATTTTCTGTATTTTTACCCTCAAGAATTCCATCTAAGGTACAAATTATTGGCTGGAAGAAGGGGAGGTCATTCTTAAAGACAGGTCCAAGCATTTTCAGTGCTGCTGGTAGAGTGCAATGGAGTGGCTGTCCTGAGTGAGCTGAGCCCTGGGGGCCACTGGCAGCAGTGGGGCTTAGGGGGACACTGCAGGGCCTGGGGCCAGAGCTCTGCTGAATCCAGAGAGGAGCCCAGGAATCTGGGCCAGGAGGAAGATTTAAGGGAGACAATTGAGAGGGGAGCTGGGAACGAGATCTGTTCTCAGTGTGGGAGCTGCGAAGGACATCTGGAATCATCTGGTACAAGGCCACATTTTTCAGGTGAAAAAAACTGAAACCCAGAGCAAGGTGGTGGCAGCCCCAAGTTCACAGAGAGTGGACCTGAACAAGAAGCCAGGTCTCATGACCCCAATCCAATGCCGCTTCTACCACCAGAACTACTACAGTCTCTGTGTGTATCTATGTTTGTGTGTCTGCCTGTGTGTCCGTGTGTGGGTATGTGTGTTTGTGTGTTTGTAGTCCGGAGAAAGTAAGTATGCACGTGAACTTCTGTGTGTGTGAGTCTGCAGCACAAGCTGAGGAATGGAGAGGAAGAGGAACTCAGGGCCAGAAGGAAGAAGAAGGATAAAAATAAAATAAAATACAGGAATCCTTCCAGTATGCATGCAAGTCCCAGGACTTCCAATTTGGAGTTTTGCCATCTTTAATTCCATGACAATGTGTAACAATATAACTGGTATTCATCCGGGGTGCTGTTGTTTATTTTCATGACTCCAGCAACTGCAGATGTGAGAGTTCTTGGGCCCTTTGGCAGATTCTCAGAAGCTCTCCGTTACTGATGGCCTTGATCACACACATAGGCAGGAGACAGTGGCTGTCCTCTGCTCAGGGTTCACTGCCCTTCTTCAGGTGAAAGAAGCCCCACTCGATGATGGGGATGGAGAGTGGAAGAAAGAGGCTTCCCTAAAGACTTTTTGACAGAATTTGGTCGGGCAAGGTGGCTCACACCCGTAATCCCAGCATTTGGGAGGTCACAGTGGTTAAATCACTTGAGGTCAGAAATTCGAGATGAACCTGGCCAATGTGGTGAAGCCCCATCTCTACTAAAAATACAAAAATTAGCCAGGCATGGTGGCAGGCTCCTACAATCCCAGCTACTTAGGAGACAAAGGTAAAATAATTGCTTGAATCTGGGAGGCAGAGGTCACAGTGAGCCAAGATTGCACTACTGCACTCCAGCCTGGGTGACAGAGAAAGACTCTGTCTCAAAAAAAAAGATGACTTTTTGCCAGAATTATTGGGGAAGAAAATTTATCTCCCCTGTAGTTCCTATTGTAAATAAACCTGAAGATGTGGAGACCTCTTCACTGGAAAAGCATGTGAGGAGAAAAGCAAAACACAGAGAAAAGCAAAACACAGAGAGTGATTCCAATTGACACCTTTTTGAGCACCTGGATCCAGCTGTGCCTGAAGCAGGTAATACATGGACTTTTAAATTACAGGAGGCATTACATGATCTTTTCTGTGATATACATAATGAATGAAAACTAGGTTGCCTGGGTTTGAATTTTGGGGCTGCCACTTACGAGTTATAAAATCTTAGACAAGACACTTAACCTCTTTGCCCCCGCCCCCATATTATCATCTATAAAATAGGATAATCATACTGTGTATCTCATAGGTTGATATGAGGATTAGATGAGTTAACAAATGGAAAGCATTTAGAACAGTGCCTGGCATGCAGTCAGCATATTTATTGTAATTTAAAAAAATCATTTGTATCAGACAGTATACTGTAATAACAGCCCCAAAGTCTTTGTGGCTTAAAATAATACCATTTTTATTTTTGCTCGTATTACATGTTCATGTGGGTCAGCAAGCACTGTGCTTATCATAGATATTCAGGAATCCAGGTTGATGGAGCAGCTGCCATCTCTAATGTTGCTGGCCACCACGACAGAGGAAAGCAGAATCTAGAAAAAGCCACACCGGCTCTTAAAGCTTCTGCCCAGGATGGATACAGATTGCTTCTACTCAGGTTTCATTGGCCAAAACAAGTCACGTGGCCAAGCTTAACTTCAAAGGGAAGAAAGGGCAATCCTGCTGTGTTCCCAGAAGGAAGCACCCCATTGACCCCCACGTTGTCATGGCTATTTTGTAATTGGTTTAGTACTGGACACTTGCATGGAAAAGATGCAGAAATAATTTTTTTAAAATCTGTTTCCCTGTGTTTTTTCTTAGTTTTTATTCTATTTTATTTTAAATTTTTTTAGAGACAGAATCTTGCTCTGTCACCCAGGCTAGAATACAGTGGCATGATCATAGGTCACCACAGCCTTGAATTTCTAGGCTCTAGCTTTCTTCCCACCTCAGCCTCCCAAGCCGCTAGCACCTCGGGTGCACACCACCATGTCCAGATGACTTTTTATTGTTTATTTCTTTTGTAGAGGTGGGGGTCTCCCTATGTTGCCCAGGCTGGTCTTGAACTCCTGGCCTCAAACAATCCTGACTCAGCCTCTCAGTGTGCAGGGATTACAAACGTGAGCCATCTCACTCTGATTTTTTCCGGTTTAATGCTCCTCAGGGACCAGGAGGCATGACTCAGCCATGCTCTATTTACCCGACTTTTCCCCACACTACTTCAACCACTTTGAAATCTGCTGGTCCTAGTGGCCATCATCCAGGGACCAGGACCAGGTCATTGGCATTTTCAACAGTGTCTTGCTGGTTAAATCCCAGAGAAGAGGAAAGAAGCTGTATCTCAGGCCCAGAGTCACCAGCCAACAAGAGAAAGAAAGAACTGAGGCATAAAAGAGGAAAAGCTCTCCTTGAGAGAGGTGGCATCTTGGGTCTGGAGCAAAAGGCTGTGAAGGAAGCTGGACGGGGCAGGGGAAGACCCTAAGCAAGGACAGAGCATCAGCTGTGGTCTTGTTCAGCCTGACTCCATGGGCAGCTCTGGAGTGTGAGTTGCACACGAAGCGGGCCCTGCTTTGAAGCAAGGGAACTGGCCTTTTGTACCTCATTCCTATTAGTCATTGGCAGTGAGCTACCCCTTGATGGGAGCATTCACCTTCTGGGTCAGGCAACTCCTATTGAGTTGGTCAAAGGCAATTCTCAGAGAAGGGGGCCACTGTGCGCTGTTCATATCTAACCCTAGCAGGTGTGGGGGGGTTCGTGCACCAACCCCATCAAGGGACCTGGGACACTCATAGCATCTACTGCAGGTGGTCAGAAAAGCGCTGTAGGGCTCATCTGCCGTCTTTCCCACCCATATAACTGCACTTTAGAAGCAGGAGATACATTGACATTTTGGGGTAAGTAATGGCATCCGATGGCTTCCCATTTACCTCCTAGATTAAACACAAACTCTGCCATCGACGTACATTTCCAGGCTGTGTACCAGTGCTCTCCCAAACCCAGCCTGTATGGAAAGTCACCTGGAACTTGCTAGCTTCTGAAGAACCTCTGTGTTTTAGATCAGGCTCTTTGCTCTCTTCTGCCAGGAGTGCCCTCTCTACTCCAAGACCCAAGAAATTGGATCCTCACTTCAAGGCTCTTTCAAATACTAACGAATTCACAGAGCCTTTCCTAATCACTCAGCGGAATGTGAGCTTTTCCTTCTCTCAAAAGCTCTTTGAAACCTCAGAGTCCTTATTTTATGAAGTGGGTCCCAGTCCATGAATTTAGTTGTTTGATCAGTGTTATTCCCCCAAGTCTTTTGTGAACTCTTTAGGAAGAATTCAGTCTTTTTCTCTTTGCAGCATCTGGCAAACACCCTGAAAGACAAAGATTCTAAATTAATATATGTGTAATTGAATTGCAACTCTGCTGAAGTTAAACATCCACGCTTAATCAAAGCCTGGTCTCATGCACATCGCCTATAACTGGCATGTACTGGGCACTTGTTTTGTGCCAAGAACTGTGCAGGAAGGATTTTTTTGCATTAATTATCTCATTTAATTGTACTATTAATGATCTTCACCCCACAGATGAGAAACTGAAGCTCAGAGAAGGCAAGCAACTCACTCAAAGCCACACAGGTAATGGGTGGTAACTAGGTGATGACTTGTATGTCTAAATTCGGAGCTCACACTCCTAACCTCTGTGAAGTAGCTGTGACAGGGACAATGGAAGACCTTTTTAATCGATGATGTGGCTTCTGATTGGGCACATGGGCAAAACTGGTGGAGACTGGCAAGCTCTCTACCCAGCCCATCCCCTTTTCCTCCAGGGCAAAGAGTTAGACCAGGGATTCTCAGGTTTCAGTGTGCATGTGATTCACCTGGGGCTCACTGAGAATAGAGGAGGCAAGCAGAAAACACGCATGCACCTGCCACATAACACAATATGACAAAGCCTATTACAGAAATACACTAACAGTAGGGAAAAGAAGGCTGAATGCAGAGAGCAGTGCAAGGAAGCCAGGAAAAATGCTCCAGAAAAGGTAACCTCAAAGCTGAGTCTTTTTCTTTTTGAGACAGAGTCTTGCTAGATCCAGGCTGGAGTGCAGTGACATGATCTCGGCTCACTGCAACCTCCGCCTCCTGGGTTCAAGCAATTCTCCTACCTCAGCCTCCCGAGTAGCTGGGATTACAGGCAGCTACCACCATACCTGGCTAATTTTTGTATTTTTAGTAGAGATGCGGTATTACCAAGTTGACCAGCTGGTCTTGAACTCCTGACTTCAGGTGATCCGCCCGCCTCGGCCTCCCAAAGTGCTGGAATTACAGGCATGCACTACCACGCCCGGCTCTGAGTCTTGAGAAGGAGGAAGAGTGGGAAGAAACTGCGTTACAGTGGCAGCTTCAGCACAGGCACAGGCAGGAGGCGCGAGGGCACACGAGGGCATTTTGAGAGCTGCTAGTGACTGAATATAGTGGAGTGTAGAGTGAGGGGTCCCAGGAAAGAGCCAAGCCTGGAGAAGTAAGGAGAGGGCAGGTCCAAGAAGCATCATTTGAACCATGTCCCAAGGATAAAGGGAACTGCTGAGGCATCTCAAGGTGAGCGTCAGTGTCGCCCTGACCTTCAGAAATTTCCTCTGCCTGCTTTTGGGGAGAGTGGATTAGAGGGGCTGAAGTTAAGGGCTGTTCAGTTTATTTTTAGACAAGGAGCCTTGCTGCCTGGGACCCCACAGCGGGAGGCTGTCTCTAGGATTCGGGTGATCCATGCAGGACATTTCGGAAACCAGAGAGTCACAGAGCCATACAGCTGCAGACAGCCCTGGGGACACGAAGCAGGCACCTTGAAGAAGGCCACCAGGACAACAAGTAAAGGAGAAAGGAGATTAAAAATTCAAGAGGGGTGAGCTAAGACAGACCCATGCAGACATCTTTTCCCTGGGATCAGTCTGTTATCTCCTCACCAGGCCATTGGTTCTCAGCCTTTTTCCTGTTGAACGTGGAAGGCACATAACCTCCGCCAGCGGGACCTATGTCTTTTTTTGAGATGGAGTCTCACTCTGTCGCCAGGCTGGAGTGTAGTGGCATGATCTCGGCTCACTGCAACCTCCGCCTCTCAGGTTCAAGCTATTCTCCTGCCTCAACCCTGCAAGTAGCTGGGACTACAAGTGTGCACCATCACGCCTGGCTAATTTTTGTATTTTTAGTAGAGACGGGGTTTCACCATGTTGGCCAGGAGATCTCTTGACCTCATGATCTACCTACATCGGCCTCCCAAAGCCCTGGGATTACAGGTGTGAGCCACCGTGCCTGGCCAGGACCCATGCCTTTGATACACCAGGGTTATACACATTCCCTGGAGCCACAAGGACTTGCAGCTGAGAGTGACATTCAAGAGGGATGACCATGAACTCACTTTAACTTACAAAATAAGTAATTCACACAAAACCATTGATGTCATCTCCATTGCTAGAAGTAGATTACAGGCTTGGAAGTCAGACGATCTCAGGCTTCTATTCTGACTCCCTCACTTATAGGCTGTGTGGTGTTGGGTAAGTTACTTATCCTCTTTGAGTCTTAGCAGTCTCATCTGCAGAATGGATATGATAACAGAACTACAATGGAGGGTCTGTTAGGATTGGATCTGATTGTGCAAACTAAATGCTTGGCAATGTGCCTGCTACATGGCAAATACTCAATAGGTGATAACTGCCTTATTAGGAATATCTTCTTATTCTTGTCATTAGCAATATGCCTCACAGCCGATGGGAGCACACCAGCGAGTGATAACACCGTGGCTGCATATTAGCCTATCAGAGAAAGGAAAACCATTTTTCATACATGACTCCTAATAGATTCACCTTTGTCCTTAAAAGTCATCACACTGTGTTTCTTTTCAAGCATGCTGTAATGGAAAATTCAGTCTAACTCACCCAGCCTTCTCCTCTGCTCCCAATCAGTAGGACTTTTGCTGGATGGGTACCTGGGTTGTTCACACGTTTTGAGCCAAAACCCAGCTTTACTTTCCTATGATAGGCCTGTCCTTTTCAAGATATGCTGGGTGAAAACAGCATGAATGGTGGGGCAGAAGGAGCTAGAAATGGCCTCCTGGGCATTGACAAGGGAAATATTCAGTCCCATAAGAGTCTTTCAGTAGCCCACACACCTGGGCTCTGTGTGGCCTGTAGTCTCGCCTCTCCAAGAAGCTGTTTCTCTTCACTACCCATGGGGTGCAGAAATACCTTGATTAGGGCCCCCTCTAACGGCCTTTCCATCTGAATAAATGGGAATGCTGCCCACTCAACCCTACGAGGATTTAATTAGTTTGGTTGCTGGCAGGTCCCCCAAAGAGGACAAGAGCAAGAGATTCCACTGCCGCATCCAAGCCTGTCATCTCCGGCCCAGACCCAGGCCAGAGCCCCTAACTAGTCCTGTTGAGCCCACCCTGACCCCTCCAGCACATTCTCTGTCTAACAGAGAGATCCACCTAAAAATGCAATCTCATCCCATCACTTCCCCACTCAAGTGTTCTCAATCACTTTCTCAGTCAACGCTAGGACCCAGATTCTAGCCCACAGGGCCCACGTGTCTGGCTTCTGCTGACTGGTCCAGCCTCATGCAGGCCCTTTCTTCCTTTCTGTGCCCAGTCACACAAGAGTTTAGGCAGTCCTCTGAGTGTGGGGAGCCCCTACCCACCTCTGCCTAGCTGGCATCTTTGCTGAGAGAGCAGCTCTTCCTTCCCCACCTCCCACCTCTACTCACCTTTTGCTCTTATGTTCTCAGGTTTCTTATTTTTCTCCCCTGTGGGCTTACCCCTGCCTCCCCCAGTGGGATATCAGCTGCATAAGGAAAGGGACTGTGTTTTATTTACCTCCTCGTTCCCAGCACTGACCACAGTGCCTGAGTGACATCTAATAGGGAGTCGACAAACTTTAAAAATGTCAATCTTTTATTAACACTGGAATTGAAAATGATGAGCTCGATTTTGGCCAAGGGAAATGGAGTGGAAGTTAGTGTATTCATTGGATTGCTGCAGACCCAATTATTCAAAGGGCAAATGCAGATCTGCCTATTCCTTTAGAATATTATCCTGCCAGGAGTTATTTTCCTTAATCTTCATGTTCCCTTCGTGTCATTCAAACTCTTTCTCCATTAGAAGATGCTGTTTATTATGTTCTCATCCATGAAGCCTCAGGCTTCTTTGGTGGTTATTATGTCACCGAGAGGAAACTTGTGAAAATCAAATGGAATGGAGGCAATTGAGGGAAAAGGATTTTATTTATCATCTGGTTACCATCATTTTCTCTCTCTCAGGTCTAGGAGTGGGATGGATGTAGGAAGGGGAAGGAGATATCCTAAAATAGTCTACTGAAATGTTATTGGCCCATGTTAAATATAGAAAGGGAGGATTTAGAAATGTTTAAGGCGATTTTGCTTTGCCACAATGTCCAAGCATGTGATCAATGGACGTGCCTTGATGAAGAGGCCAGTGGGGACCATTTGGGGTGCTGTTGAATTTGTGGGGTGTCTCACATACACTAGCACGCCATATCCTCCCTCACAATTTTGGAAGTTTTAAAAAACTGGTCCTTAACCCCAGAGAGTTTGAAAAACATGTTGTAAAAGATAACATAGTCCTACTCACACAGTAAGGAAAAGCTGAGCATACAAGAAATGCTTAGAAACCGAGAAACGTTCAAGGCAGGAGTAAACAGAGGTAAAGAGAATGGTCACTGTAGGTTGAGGCGAATCAGGAAGTCGATCCTTAGAGATGAATCCTAGTAGGGTCTTAAAGAAAGTGTTGGCAATATTAAGGGGTAGAAGTATGTTTCAAGAGAGAGGAAGCGTGAACAAAGGCATGAAAGCCTCGGCAGGACATATGAAGGGCATGCACATCATTTGCTCATTAAACTAAAATAGAAAGGTCAAGAGTCTGGGTTCTACCATTTGGCAAAGATCCTAATGATAATCGATTCAGATAAGAACATTAATGGCTGCTGAGGAGTGGGCAAGTTTGAGAAACAACAAACTAGATAGTCTCAAAGTGTCCGCCCTCCAGATTCTTAATAACAAAGCAAAAATAATAACCCTCCAATGAAGAAACCTAGCAGATACCACCATAGCTAATTGATCAGTTAATGTTACAAGAGATGAGAAAAATCCATAGCATTTTCCTCCTGATGTGATGCAATGGGAAAAATACAACATCACATTTGTGTTATTCCTGCAAAAAAAAAAAAAAAAAAAAAATAGAATACCCTAAGTCTATTCACAGGGAAACATCCGGCAAACCTCACTTGAAAAACATTCTGCAAAATAGCTGGTCTGTATTCTTCAAAAATGTCAGTATCATGAAAGACAAAGATTGAGGAAGTGTGGCGGATTAAAGGAGGCTGCAAATACGTGACAACTGAATGCAATGCATGACCTGGGATTGTCTTTTGCTTTAAAGCAAAATACTATCCTTTAAAGGACAGTATTGGGAGAACTGGTGAAATCTGAATAAGGTCTGTTTACTAGATACAGGTATTGTGTCATGTTAATTTCTTGAATTTTGTCATTGTACTATGGTTAGTTCAGAGGATGCTCTTATTTTTCAGAAATACACACTGAAATATGTAAAGGACCTTGTGATTCAAACAGTTCAGAAATAATATAATGCTAGTGAGGATATAGATGTAGAGATAGAGATACAGGATAAAGCAAAGTGAAAAAATGTTGAACAGTGGAGGAATCTGGGTGAAAAGTATATGGGCCTATGAGAATTGTATTATTCATGTAACTTTTCTGTGAGTCTAAAATTATATCAAAATTTAAAGTCAGGCCAGGTGTGGTGGCTCCTGCCTATCATCCCAGCACTTTGGGAGGCTGAGGTGAGCAGATCATTTGAGGTCAGGAGTTTGAGACCAGACTGGTCACATGGTCTCTACTAAAAATACAAAAATCAGCCAGGCATGGTTGCATGTGTCTGTAATCCCAGCTACTCAGGAGGCTGAGGCCCAAGAATTGCTTGAACTTGGGAGACATCAGCTGCAGTGAGCCGAGATCACAGCACTGCACTCCACCCTGTCTTAAATAATAATAGTAAGTTAAAGGAAGAGAAGAGAGCCATTAGGCTCTGGTCCCTTCTTGGCTCAGCGTGTACTTTTCGTTAAGTCTCTGCCCTCCTGGGTGTCCTCCGGCTCCTCCAGTTGCAGACCTCATGGCTGGTAAGGCCTCTTGTTCTGCTTCCTCCCAGCTAATTTCCAGATTGACACCTTGTCTCCACTTCCTGAGTCAAATGTTTCTTTTGCACTGTGCCCCGAAAGCTGATCTCTTTGGCTTAACGCCCCTTGAGATCTGAGCCACCATGGAGGTTTTTGTCCAGTGTCTGGGACATTTTTTGCTGAATTCTGCTTCTGCTCCAAGCAGAGCAAGATAATTCACATGTATTAAAGTCCCAGCTTGTGAGCCAGGCACTGCACTTGATCTTTTCGATAACCTAAAAGGTAACTTCTCCAGTGTACATAATCTACTCTTACTATTATCTCCACCCACATTTCAGTGGCTCAAAGCCCTACTTCCTTGGTCAGAGAAAGTTCAATATTTAGTGGATCATACCCCATGTGTTTCTGAGAAAACTCAGGACCACCTCAACATATCACGGATCCCATGTGGTTGTCCACTTATAGTTATGGCTCGAAGAGCTAGGAGTTTTGGCCTCAAGTCCTCAACATTCTATTGATGGGGTCACTCAAAGCTTGTGGTTCCAGCTGTCTCCATTTCTGGGGGACCGTCAGAGCTGAACATCAAAGCCAGAGATCTTGTCACCTGTGAAATAAAGAGGAAAATGCAGTCTGGGTGTGGTGGCTCATGCTTATAATACCAGCCCTTTGGGAGGCCGAGGCAGGTGGATCGCATGAGGCCAGGAGTTTGAGACCAGCCTGGCCAACATGGTGAAACCCCAACTCTACTAAAAATGCAAAAATTAGCCGGGTTTGGTGGTGTGCACCTGTAACCCTAGCTACTTGGGAGGCTGAGGGATGAGGATCACTTGGACTCTGGAGGCAGAGGTTGCAGTGAGCCGAGATCATGCCACTGAGCTCCAGCCTGGGTGACAGAGTGACACCCTGTCTCAAAAAAAAAGAGGAAAGTGCTATTTTCATGTTCCATTCAGTTTCAGTGGACGTCAGGGGAGTCTCACAACCAGTTGCCAGAACGCTAGCGCAATGGCATTTACGGCAAACTTATTTAAATTCTGGGTGGGGCTGAGACCTGCCATGTTATAGTACTGAGGCCACGCCACCTCCTAAACACTCCAGCCTGGTTATGGAGCCCACCTCCCCACACAGGACCACTCCCCCAGTGTGAGTCAGTCCCCAGCCCTTGTTGACCCTGCCTGCAAACTAAATTTTGTATATGTCTGAGGCAGACAGAGATTGTGGACTTAAGTAGATATGTGAAGGTTGTTGACTATCACCATGGACCAGAAACCCCTAAGGGCCAGATCCTCCCTCATCAGGAGACCCTACTGACACTGGAGGCTCACAGAGGTTACCCATTTGAGGCTCAGGGGGTCCTGCTAATCATAAGTGGTGGAGTCAAGATTTGAACTCAGATCTCTGGGGCTCTTTCCAGTCCACTGTCTTGTCTTCTTCTCAAAGTGCAGCATAGCCAACAATTTGGCACATGGAGGCCTTCTTATCTGAGGCTTTGTTAACAAACTAAGGTTTTCCTGGCCCAGCCTGGGATCCTGGAAGTACTGGGGACAATTGTCCATGCTGCTGCTGGTGACTGCATATTTAGATGATGCAGGCCTCTTGTTTTTCTTTCTTCATAGTACCTTTTTCCTCCCAAGCACTTAATTACCCAAACGTTGGAAACATCAAAGGCAGCCCATTTTTATGCAGTTCTGGAAAATGCTTGGGGGAGGTGGAGGGAAAGGCTGAAACGACTGGCAGTGTGGTTTTATAGAAAGAGCGTGGGCATCAGAATCAGACAGTTCTGGGTTCAAATCGGGATTTATCGCTTCCTATTTGAGTAAATGTTCAGAAGTTAAAGGTCTTTATCTGCAAAACAGAGAGAATACCATCTACCTCTGAGTGTTACATGAGAAACCTTATTTAAAATCATCAGTCTTGAAGAGTGCTCAGTGAAACTTACTGTCCTACACCTTGACTGATCATTTTTGGATTATATGAGAAATTCAGCTGTCTATATTTTGCTATTCTTTCCTCTTACAGACAACCCTCAAGTCAACTCAGAAGCAGGTCTTGTTTCCATGGAGATGTATTTAAGGTAAACAAACGTGAAAAGGGGAAGCACAGACGCCCATCCCATACGCCCACTCACAGCCAATGCACCGTCTCAGCAGAAATGTTTCCAAAGAAATGTTTCACAAAGCTTTCGGGGAAGGCCAAGGGTTCTTTCAAAGTCTTGACATGATTTTTCATTGCATGGTTCTTGAAATGAACAATAATTCGAAACAGATAATAATGAACTTCACACAGTAATGGATCAAAAGTGGAATTACTGAGCTCAGCATTGTCTAGTATAATTAGGCTGACATGCTGCTGAATCCAAATAGATGGCTTTCCGCCCCCTACTTTTGCATGTGCACATTTATTTGCAGAACTTTTAATGGGCAGAATATTAT
The DNA here is from genome assembly GCA_004027715.1 of Plecturocebus donacophilus. Classification (NCBI taxonomy): domain Eukaryota; kingdom Metazoa; phylum Chordata; class Mammalia; order Primates; family Pitheciidae; genus Plecturocebus; species Plecturocebus donacophilus. The sequence goes on along the minus strand of PVKP010017887.1, from coordinate 2,257 downwards.
AAGATTTCTGGACCCCACATGGTTTCAGTTTTAATCCAAACAGCTTACTTTCTACTAAAACTCTGAATTTCTTCCCTTGCCTTCGATTCTTTTTTGGCATCACTGTTTTATAAATTTCAAAGGAGAATTGCTTCCTTGAATGTACATGGAAATATAAGGACATAAATCACACGCTGAATTTACTTAACAAGGAGCAATAATCCCACTGTCGTTTCCCATTGAACAATGCCTTTTTAGGAAAAAATGCTGCAAATCCTTTAGAAGTCCAAATCCAGTGCATCCAATCAACTCACATTTTAAAACTCCACAAAATAATTTCTCTGTTTTAAATAGCTTATTAAACACAACAGCAATCATATAATAGATATTTCTTAATTAGACCTAGCTTTAGATCTCTTTTCAATCATGGCAGACAGCAGACTAGCTAGTCACTTTATAGGGCCGTAAACATTCATTTCAAAGTCTAATAACAGAGTGGTTTCCTCTACTCTCACTCTAACACAAGGGCCAATTTTTGTCTAGTGAAAATCAACCCATGTCTTACACAAGACATCTGTCCTCAAGATGTGGCACCTAAAATGATAAAGCAGAAATGTCACCAAAGGCAACAACTTATAAAATTATGGCTAACAAGACTAGACAATCTTGTCGGTGCATCAACCACAAAAAAGAAAGAGAAAGGGCATTGAATACAGCCTTTATTAGTTGCTTTATTAGTCACTGGTACTTGTCTTGAATTTTCCAAAGGCTCTAACAAAAGAATTAACTTGGCCCGTTTACCGAAGCACAGGCACTATCGGGGATATACGTAGTGTTAGTGAGAAAGATTAACAGAATTTCTAGATGTCTCTGAGCAGATGGGTTAACGCCACCATCCTCAACGTGGGCTCTGAGCCTCTAGCTAGAAGGATGTAAGGAGCTCTAGTTGATACAAAGAGAAGGTCCAGGCCAATAATTACTAACATCGCCAGCCCCATTCATCCACGTTAGATCCAGAGCGGAGAATGAAGTGGAATCTTAGAATCCTTCCTGTTGCCATGCAAACAAATCTGTTAGATGAGCTCTTAGAAGCGTTGAGCCCCCCAAAGCATAGAAATGCCAACCTTGGAAGTGGAAAATTGTAGAAGAGGAAACTGCAGCTGAAGGTGGTGAAATGACTTGCCTAAGGTCACAGAGAAACCACACCACCCTTCACCACTTGTGACTTGAATGGAAATAGTCCTTTTCTGACCAAAAAAAAAAAAAAAAAAAAAGAGTGAGTACACTATGTGTCAGCAAATGTTATGCCACATGCAGCTAGATCATTGCCCAACAAAGGAAATGTGGATTCACAGAACTAGCTTCCTACTTTGAACACTATTTTTCCTGTAATTGGGTAGGGCTGGGGGCAAATTCTGGTCAAACCCTACAAAGATAAAGGGAAGCTCCATGTTTATAGATGCATGAACTGAAGGCCCAGTGAAGACTTATCAATCATTTATCAATCCAGTATTGCTTAGGACATGCCCAACATGGGGCAGGTGTTTTGGAAAATATAGAAAAAGCATAAGACATAGTCTCCCTTAAGAAAAGTTTAAACAATGTAGATGATCATTAGAGATCAAGCGCAAAGGTTAGATATTGATGATGATCCCAAAAGGAGTTCAAAGATGGGATAAATCATAGGATTTTGCACAAGTCAAGGATGGCTTGACTGACCTGAGACTTGCAGGGGTCCTTGGAATCGGGGTTGTGTGGGAGGATAGGTGTGGGGGAGGGAAAAGCTGGGGATATCTAAACAGGAACAAAATTTCTGAGGTCGGAATTAATATGGCCCCATAAAGTCTGGTAAAGACACCTAAGTGGCCTAGAAGTTGACTTTAAGGACACAATGAAAAGCAACACTGAATCCCTAGGGAAAGGCATACAAAACAAATGACTCACCAATTCATTTGGCTGAAGCAGCACCAAACAAAACTCAAGAGTCAGACCCATTTGCTTGGAAACTCGTCTCTCTGGTATGCTAAGAAAAATTAAATTTGCAATTTTTAGGTGTACATATGCCAGAATCATTAAAATGTCATGGATTCTCCTCCATATCGTGACTAATATCCTCACCTCTGTACAAAATATAAAGTTGGACCGAAGTGTAAGAGGGAGGGTTGCCCTTTCTACCACCACTCCCCAAGAGGAAATTGACTAAATAGTTTTGGAAGCCACTTCTAGACCCACAAGGCCCTAATTCAACAAAATAAGCTATTGCCAACGCTATTAAATA
>PVKP010017886.1:0-45238 GCA_004027715.1 Plecturocebus donacophilus | reverse complement strand
GCCCCAGGCCCTCTGCCCCTATAAAGCCGACTGAACAAAGAAAGCGTGCGCGATTCCTCCCTGCCCGCCTGAGTCGCCCGGAGATCCCAATAAAGTCAGTACCGGCCACCATGCGTCCTGCCTCGTGTCTACTGGGTGCCTGCCTCCGTGGGTTGGGGTCCCACAACCGGGGGTCGCACAGTAATGAAGTGCTAGAGTTTTATCTTTACTATTTGCCACCAAACTCCTTAATTGGATTAGAATACTTACTGGGTTTCAATATTTACTTTTTATTTGAAATTAAATGTTACCCATTACTTTAATTTTTTTTATCCTTTAACCTCTCTTTTATTTTTGAAACAACTAAATTTTGATTCTTTTTATAGAAAATAACTGGGCTCACTTTAGCTTTTGTAGCTCTGTTAAAGCTGGCTGAAAATGGATTATGAAGATGTTTATTCATGAACAACCAAATACTTCATTCTTTGCTGAAATTACAGCTTTTGTTAATTAATTACATTGCAGGCATTTACAATCCTTCTGTGGGAGGAGCACGATAGCACAAGTTGCTTACAGGAGCAGCTTCAAGAATATCCTGCTCGTAATACTCACACATTATAAGGACATCAACCATTTAAAATGTGTGTTTCTTTATTACTCACGTTAATTTGCTACCTTCTTTTGCTTATCTCTCTGGGATCTTTGCCAATGTATACCTAAATGACCAGGAGTTCTCACCACAAATACTGAATGAAATAGTTCTCTCTGAAAATTCCATTGCTTCCTAAGCTTTTAGTTCCCAGTGTGTGCCTGAATTCTTCACTCTTTATCTTTGAAACATTCTCTTGCTTTCAATGTATGTCAACAATTCACCTTGCCTAATCAATCCCTCGTCTCTTTTGTTGCAGCAACTGTCATAATAGAAATGGTGGATTTAAGATTCAAGATTTAATTTCCAATTCCATATGCTCTTTGACCACATCCTAAGAAAGCTGTGAGATTACAGTATCCCATTTTTAAGCAACTGTTTGTTGTAAACAAGTCTGGCAGATGGCCACAACACCTGGGACAATTAAGCCCAAGGGATGGTTGAGTAGTTTCTAAGGCAAGCAGAATTTTCCATCTGGTCAAATGGCACTTTCGGAGTTTAAGCAAGCTAGTGTTGGCTGCTCATGGTATATACCTTTCACAAGCCTACTCTTCTGTCTCCAGACACTTACTGGCTGCCCCTCTAGAAAGTAGAGAAAAGAGGAAAATAAACATTTACTCTATTTTACAGCTGTCTGACTGCTGTGAATGGATAACGTAGCTCTGTTGCATTTATCTTTAAGAAATAAGATCAGACAGGTTTCATGAAATTCCACTCAGATTTTAAATTCATGACTTATTTTGGTTTATTCTGTTCTGGAATATTCCAAAGTCAGAATTAAATGCTAAAGAATAAATTTGTCCATTTAAAAGATATTGGTGCACTATGTAACAGATTGTGGCTACCAACATTCTGAGTCAATCTTTCCCCTCCAAATGCCTGACCTTCCCCTACACACACTGAACCCACTAATTAATTTTGTATGATGGAATCTTACCAAATCGGTATGAGGAATGTATTATCTGGAATCTAGGTTATTATTTTAAAGGTTTATTTCTTACGGTAAAAACATAAGAACATTTTCACAGAATGTGCAGGGTTTTGTTTGCTTGTTTCTCTTTGAGAATGCACAGTAAGTTGGCTAGTACAAGGAAGCTCCTACATCCCTGCAAACTTCAGTCAAATTGCCATGTAAAGTCATTGCCAAGTTTTCAGAATTGAGTCTGGACTGCTATTCCAATTCACCACTGTTCCGCCTCCATAGCAGATGGTGTTCGCTTATGCAGGGGACACAGATGAAACGGCATGGTGGAGGTGTCATCCACTGCTAAGGTTTCGGATTTTCTTGCTCTGAAGAATTCAATGCCAAAGAGTAACAACTTCTTGATCTTCACTCTCTGTCCTCAGCTAGTGTCCATCTTTTTTCCCCATTTTCTCCATTCCACCCACTCCCCCGAATCACTTCTGGGTTTCAACTCTTCCCCTTCTGAACGTTTTTGTGTTTTTTTTGCAAGTACATGGATGTTTTGCTGATAATTCCCGAATATGCATTTTCAGTCCTGAACCTCAGTGCCTTTCTGGCTTTCATATGTGGATAACTTTATGGTGTAACTGCAAGAATCTCCTAAATACTGAGACTTGTTGCTATCTGTCCAAAAGCTGAAGTAGCCTGAAGAAGAAAAGGAGTTGGCTCTTGGATTCAGATCAGACTCAGATTTGATCTTGACTCTGCTACTTGCTATCAGTGTAGCACTGGGACATACTTTTGCCTATGCTATTTGTAAAATGGAAATAATTATTCTTCGGAAACCTCACAGTGCTCAGAGAATTAAATGAAACTTAATTTATGTTTGGTATAGTAAGTGACACATGATTATGCTCTTCTCATTGCTAATTTCCTCAAAATCATAAGCTTCCAACATTAGAATTGCTGTCTTTGCTCCTTTACCTTCCAAATCAAATCCATCATCATGTTCTATTATGATGTCCCTTTATTTTCTGCATCCAGGTTACAAGCTTGGTCCAGACCATTGTGTCAAATCTATATTTTATATCTAAATTTCTTTACATTTTCCATTCCTTTAATATAATTAAATTTTCTTTCAATACTGCAAACATGATTTTAATTCAACCATGTGTCATAGAGGTTGCTGGGCCACATCTTCATTAGAGTTGCTTGACTCATTTGTAAAGGCATTACTATTAAAGACTTGAGCTCTGGAACCAGACTTATTGAGTTAAAATGCCACCTTAATAACTTATTAGCTATGAAACTTTAAATAATTTACTAATGTCTCTTTATCTCAGCTTCATCATCCCTAACAAGGATATAATAACTGTATCTTATCTCACAGTGGTGGTTGTCAGAAATAAAGTGCATAATGCATGTAAACCTGCTTAATAATTAGAAAGTACTTGTAATTTTGTTAATCATTGTTATCCTCAAATATTTCTTTCAGCATCAACCCCCAATTTTGAACACCCACAATGACAACCCCTTCATTTTATATCAAAATGAAGCTTCTGCATTTTAGTTCTTTATTAACTTCCTTTTAATCGATTCACAGTAAGTTCTTTGACACATGCCTACATCCACACATTCAGCCTGCATATCGACTCACTTATTTTCCTCTCCTCCATGGTCCTGAGGCCCCTAGTCATTCTGCGTGATCTCTGTCCCAGTAAATCACTATACGTATCCATGTTGCTTCATTTTCATTTGATATACCTTCGGATTTAGTGCATTTGCCTAAATCATTCCCACTTTTTTTTCCTAATTTCAAATATCCTGCTCAGAATTCCCTTTCAAGAATCTATCCCTTTCTATGTGCTTCTGAACAAATTATTCTTGTATTCCCTCTGTCTTCAGAACAATTATGTTCTGCTTGTGCTATATTGAATCTGTTACTCCATTAGCTGGCTTGCATCTTTCTGCTCCAGCCATACTGGTCTCCTGTTGTTCCTGAAACATGCCAAACACCAATCCATCTTAGGGCTATTGCTCTGGGTTTTCTCTTTAACTGAACACAATGCTTTTCTCTGGATATCTGCGTGATTTATGCTCTCACTTCATTCAGATCTCTGCTCAAATATCACCACTGCAGAGAATTACCATGTCACCTTTACATGATTTCATTTTTCCTTTCTAGAATTTGACATAATGTAGCTCTTATGTTCATTTGGTTATTGTTTCTCCCACTAGAGGGCAGAACCATTATCTGTTTTGTTGATGGTTCTATTCCCGGCTAGTAGCATAAATGCCTTTTACATAGTAGACTGTCAATATTTTTGGAATGGATGAACGAACACATTGTAACCTAGCATCACCTCCTAAAATAATTCTAAATACTTAAAATGTAGGGGCTATGTATCATATTTTTGTAACATTCTTCCATATATTTTGACAGAAAAACATGCTGGTTTTAGAACAAGACCGGCCCAAATCCCCAAATTCTCAATTATTATCTGAGCATATCCCAGTAATTTTCTCTCTAAGCCTCAACCTCCCTATATATAAAATAAGCACAGTAATACTCATTATTATGGACAATTTTACCTGTCAACTATGGTTCCCAGTTGTTTGGTGAAACATCAATCTAGATGCTGCTGTGAAGGTATTTTTGGGAAGTGATTAACATTTAAATTAGTAGGATGTTGAGTCAAGCAGATTAACTTCCATAAAGCGAGTAGGCCTCATACAATCAATTGAGCTTCAGAGAAAAGACTGAGGTTTCCAGAAAGATAAGTAATTCTGCCTCAAGACTGCAACATAGAAACCCTGCTTGAGTTTCCAATCTGCAGATTTAGCACTCAGGATTGCAGTATCAACTCTTCCCTGAATTTCCAGCCTGTCGGCCTGCTCTATAGATTCCAGACATCCTGGCCCACATAATTGTATAAGCCAATTCCTTAAAATCTATGTGTGTGTGTGTATGTGTGCACATGTGCATTTATATACATATATACCACATTATATTGATTATTTTTCTCTGAAAAACCCTGACTCATAAAGCAATTTTACTTGATTGAAGTTAGGATTAAATGATGTAATATGTTTTAAACTCATTAAATAGTAGTAATTATTATTACACGGCCAGTTAATTCTTTTGCCAGGTTATTATGTCTGACACAAAGCAAGTGCTCAACAAATAATCTGATGAATGAATGAATAAATGAATGCCAGAAAGTGGATGTCTTCTGAACACATATTATTCCATATGACTGTAAAAGTTCATATAATCTGGTCAGCTTTACTCATTTCTGAATATTATTTGAAGCAGAACGTACAGCACATTGCATTCCCTGTAAAGGCCTAAAAATGTTATATATATATGCAACATTATTCACTGAAAATAAGTCAGAATTTCTTTTATGATAGCAAAAGTACTGTTTGAGAATGAAAGAAAGTCAGATGCCAAATCACTCCATGAATCTTCCAGCAGCTTTGAGATAAGCATAATTTTATATATCTGAACACCCTTCATGAGAGTGTTTTGAATGCTAGTTAGCTAATTGGGGCAATGTTCTTTGGGGAAAAAACATACAAATGCTGAGTATTTTAGTTGAGATGGAAATGGGAGATGGTAAGGGATTGAAAAAAATATTTAAGCATCTGGAAATTAAGTATACAAATTTTAAGAATATATAAATTCAGATGGTGCTCTGGTGATAATGTATTATTTATTTTCTACATAACTAAAAAGATTTAAACAGTTACTGCTGAATTTTAGCATATTTGTATGTATTGCAAGGTATTTAGCAGTATATGAACTCAGAGACCTATCAGATGTCCTCACATTTGGGGTCTCCTCAAAGATATCAACGAGAAGACTAAGGGTAGACCTATGTGGGAGGGAAGGTAAGGCAAGCACCAGGAGGGTGGTAAGGGTCTTAGTGCCAAGCAAGCATACTCTCAAAGCTTCTCCTCTATAGAGAAATTATGGGGTGGATAAGAGGAGGAGATAATGACTGAAAGGACAAAAACAGGATGCTGGAAACTAAATAGCTTATCCTCAGTTTTGCCCAGCTTCTCAGCCAGAGTCCTTCAAAAGAAAATTATATTTTTTATTTCTACTAGAATTCTTACTGTGGTAAAAATATCCTGAAATTCAGCAGCAATGCTTGTTATCTTCCAGCCTTAATTTAGAACATGGCCCAACCCTGTTGCCCCTGTCTTTCCAATGGCCTGATTTTGTATTTGGGGATAAATGCTCTAAAGAGAAGATATTTGTTAATTGAGAGCACAACCTGCCTAAATTAGGAAAATATCTATACTACTTTTATATCTGCTTACATCACAGACCTACTCACTGGAATAACCAGATCTTTAAGCATTTTTAAATGATTATTTAAAAATGTATTTTGACACTTTTATATTATACTGAGTTTGGCTTATTTTAACAGATGCTGAAGTCAGCCTACTAGTTCCATGGGAACTTTAGCAATAAGACAGAGGAAATATCTGGATTTCAATTCCTTTCTCAGTATTTGAAGTCAAGCCAACTACAAGTATTGACCTCTAGATGTGTTCAAGCTGTCACTTTTTTTTTTCATGAAAGTTACACAAATTAGAACATCAACGCACTGGAGACATCTGAGAAAAAGAAAGAACAGAACTAAAGGAAACAAAACCAGTTCACGGACTTCTGCCCCCTAGAATCCCAGATTCCCTAAGTGACATAAAATACCTTGGGGCTATGTGTGGCTGGCAAAGTAAAGTGATGTTTTGGACATAAATTGAATCCCTTGTTTCGAAAAGAAGTAAGGTTTTCCTAGAGCAACAGAGCTTGCAAAAATGAAGCTCTGGAAGAGGAACCATATTTAAAATTCACAGTACATGTGTACCCCATGTCTTAGCATTCAGAAGTTTTCTCTCACATTGTCTCTTGGCATAGTCAATGCTTATTTCACTTGTAGTGAGCCCATGGCTTGGAGTGTACCACTCAAGAGCACACAGGGACCGGTAGAGATATTTAGGAAGAGCCATTGAGGAATCTGTTCTAATCAAAGTAATCTGCAATTTGAGGGGTTCAATCTCTAAATGCATGCCAATTATATTTTAATTTTTTGTTAAGCAAAACGGAATTTGTTACAAATGACTGTTGTATTGATATACACAGGTCTAAAGTGCATTCAAGCTGGTAACACCATTAAATAAGCTGTGATACAGGACTCAGCCTGTGAATTTTTTTTTTTTTTACATAGAAATAAAAATAGTTGTCACCAAAACTTTAATCAGAGGAGAGGAATCTCCCCACTGCCCACCTCAACCTCTCTAGTTTTATATCTCCAAGCTACATTAATATGTGCATAGATCTTTTAGAAAGTATTTTAAACCTTTTTAGAAAGACTTGCTACCAAAGTTAGAAATACTTACCAAATTAGAATTTAAAAAGAAAAATGCACGTTTTTACTAATTTATTGCTTATTTTCCATTTTGATAAATTTCAGGTATATAATTTTCCACAGAGCTCATCACAGTGCTCTTTCAAATGTTTTCCCTCCCAGAAATATGTGTGTGTGTATATATATATGTATATACATACTATATACTATATATTATATACATATACACATATATATACAAATACACATATATATTTACATATAAATGGTATGTACACATGCATACATTCATATATCACATTATGTGTGTGTGTGTGTGTGTGTGTATATATATATATAACATATATACTTGTCTAATTAGTATTCACCAAAACACATTCAAAAAATTATATTCATGAAACATTTTTGTGCTTCCAAGTGAGGTTACAGGTCTGACTTCAGAAACCTGTCACTAAAGAGCTAGATAGCCTGGCAGTGCTTCAGATTGGCAGCGAACATGTTGGCCACAGGTTTTATTGTCCAAATCTGCTCAGTGAAACCCCACAGCAACAGTGGTCATTATCAATAAGGCTACTAGATATTGTCAGAGAATCTAGAGACCATAAATCGGCATGCTGTCTGCATAAATTTGCATATGGAATTATAAAGGTCTTCACTCCAAGTGGGAAAATTAAGTGACTTCCTGAAACCAGAGTTCTTATGTTTAATCTCAATGGTAATGTCGGGACATCTGAAATTTACAACACATTGTGTCATGATGCCTTAGAAGGAGTATAGTAGAAATGTCTGTGTTTCTAGTGACTAGCAGGGAGTCAAGCTTCAGATCACGCATGCAGACACAAATGGGCAGAAAATATTGCCGCTGTTCTCACTGGCTCCTTTTGCTACAGGATGAACAAGATTAAAAATTTAATTTTATATATCCAATTAATCTAGTAACTACAGTTCAATCTTGGCTAGAGGTAGAGAAAGATTTAGACAAATCTTTCTGACTCCTACTATTTTGTAATTTCTTTTCTATCATACTGTTTTAATATAATAAACCATTATTAGAATGAAGTAAAGAAGAGAGAGAAAAATCACATGATGTTGTAAATATTTAGTAGATCTTTTTCTGACCCCACAGAGCTGTGAGAGACACTCATGGAAGCCAAAAATAGCCAAACAGCCAATGACTTGTGGTTCATACTACTCCTGAGAAAAAGTGCTTTAGAAAAAGGCTGGCTCTGGCTTTTTCAACATATAAACCTAATCATATTAGTTTCGTGTGCAAAAATAATTTAATGAAACTCTTAAACAGTCACTTCCCCTGGGCTTCCCACATACACATATAATCATTGAATTAAAGATTTTTGAATATTATTTATTTTCAGTTATTTTCAACTTAGCCAAACCAAGTAATATTGACATTTATAAAATATAAATGAGACATAACTAATAAGGAAAATTTCAGGCCAATATTCCTGATGAATATTGATGTGAAAATCCTCAATAAAATATTGGCAAGCCAAATCTAACAGCACATCAAAAAGCTTATCCATCACAATCAAGTCGGCTTCATCTCTGGAATGCAAGGCTGGTTCAACACACACAAATTAATAAACGTAATCCATCATATAAACAGAACCAAAGACAAAAACCACACGATTGTCTCAATAGATGTCGAGAAGGCCTTTGACAAAATTGAACAGCACTTTAGGCTAAAAACTCTTCATAAACTAGGTATCGATGGAACATATCTCAAAATAATAAGAGCTATTTATGACAAACCCACAGCCAACGTCATACTGAATGGGCAAAAACTGGAAGCATTCCCTTTGAAAACAGGCACAAGTCAAGGATGCCCTCTCTCACCACTCATATTCAACATAGTATTGGAAGTTCTGGCCAGGGCAGTCAGGCAAGAGAAAGAAATAAAGGGTATTCAATTAGGAAGAGAGGAAGTCAAATTGCCTCTATTTGCAAACGACATAATTGTATATTTAGAAAACCCCATCATCTCAGTCCAAAATCTCCTTAAGCTGATAAGCAACTTTATCAAAGTCTCATGATATAAAATCAATGTGAAAAAATCACAAAGATTCCTATACATCAACAACAGACAAACAGAAAGCCAAATCATGAGTGAGCTCCCATTCACAATTGCTACAAAATTAATAAAATACCTAGGAATACAACTAACAAGTAATGTGAAGAACCTCTTCAAAGAGAACTGCAAAACACTTCTGAAGGAAATAAGAGGAGACACAAACAAATGGAAAAATATTCCCTGCTCATGATCAGGAAGAATCAATATCATGAAAATGGCCATACTGCCCTAAGTAATTAGGGCATCAGTGCTATCCCCATGAAGCTACCATATGGAACCAAAGCAGAGCCTGCATAGCCACGACAATCCCAAGCAAAACAAACAAAACAAAAAACAAAGCTGGAAGCATCAGGCTACCTGCCTTCAAATACATGGCTACAGTAATCAAAACAGCCTGGTACCGGCACCAAAACAGATATATAGACCAATGGAATAGAACAGAGGCCTCAGAAATAATGCCACACATTTACAACCATCTGATCTTTGACAAACCTGACAAAAACAAGCAATGGGGAAAGGATTCCCTATTTAATCAATGGTGTTGGAAAAACAGGTCAGCCATATGCAGAAAGTTGAAACTGGATCCCTTCCTTACATCTTATACAAAAATTAATTTCAGATGGATTAAAGATTTAAATCTTTAATACATAGGACCTAACACCATAAAAACATAAGACCTAACAAACACCATAAAAACCATAGAAGAAAACCTACCCAATACCTTTCAAGTCATGGGCAAGGATTGCATGACTAAAACAACAAAAGCAATGGCAACAAAAGCCAAAATAGACTAATGGTATCTAATTAAACTTAGTTTCTTTTGCTGTGCAGAAGCTCTTATCATTTCAGTGAATCAGCAACCAACAGAATGGGAAAAAAATTTTGCAATCTACTCATCTGACAAAGGCCTAATAATATCCAGAATCTACAAAGAACTAAAACAGATTTACAAGAAAAAAACAATCCCATCAAAAAGTGGGCTAAAGATATGATGAGACATTTCTCAAAAGAAGACATTTATGTGGCCAAAAAACATATGAAAAGAAGCTCATCATCACTGGTCATTAGAGAAATGCAAATCCAAACCACAATGAGATAGCATCTCATGCCAGTTAGAATGGCAATCATTAAAAACTCAGGAGACAACAGATGCTGGAGAGGATGTAGAGAAATAGGAACGCTTTTACACTGTTGGTGGGAATGTAAATTAGTTCAACCATTGTGGAAGAGAGTGTGGTAATTCCTCAAGGATCTAGAACTAGAAATACCATTTGACCCAGCAATCTCATTATGGGGTATACACCCAAAGGATTACAAATCATTCTGTTATAAAAACATATGCACATGCATATTTATTGTGGCACTGTTCACAATAGCAAAGACTTGGAACCAACTCAAATATCCATCAATGATAGACTGGATAAAGAAAATGTGGCACATATACAAATTCACTATGGAAAACCATGCAGCCATAAAAAAGGTTGAGTTCATGTCGTTTGCAGGGACATGGATTAAGCTGGAAACCATTATTCTCAGCAAACTAACACAGGAACAGAAAACCAAATACCATATGTTCTCATTCATAAGTGGGAGTTGAACGATGAGAACACATGGACACAGGGAGGGGAATATCACATACCAAGGCCTGTTGGGGGATGGGGACCTAGGAGAGGGATAGCATTAGGAGAAATACCTAATGTAGATGACGAGGTGATGGATGCAGCAAACCACCAAGGCACGTGTGTACCTATGTAACAAACCTGCATGTTCTGCACATGTACCCCTTAAAATGTAATAAAAAATTAAAATATGAAAAATGGCAAAGTATTGAATGTAGCACTTACTGTCTTCAAAAGAAAATGCTCAAAGTTAAATAAAAGCCTATAAATTAATGGAATATCATACATTTTTAAAATACATATATTAGAGCTACATCATTTGACATAAAAAAAAAAGAAAAAAGAAAAGCTTCAGGAATTCAAAGGTATTCTCCCCAAGTAGTTCAAAAATCTTAATGCTTAGAACAAACTGTAAATCCAGTTTGTCACAATATTCCTTATAGCTGCTGTTGCCTATTTCATGGAAAGGCTGTGTACATGATGTCAAAAGCCTCAGTAGGGAAATCAGTGGAACTCAATTAGAATACTGGCTCTGCTTCTGCTGAGCAGCCTTGGATAAGCCAGTGAAGAGTTAAACTTTTAAACTCATTTCTTCATTTATAACACATAGATGTAATGTTACCTTGGGGTTACTGTAAGAATGAAATGAATTGAGATCATGTCAGGTGTCTAAGAGTGGCCTGCACTGAGCTGGCATTACACATAGTAGCTATTTTCAAAGAATTAATGGTCAAATGAGGCAGCTCTTTTTTTCAACAGTTTTAGCTGCCACATAGTTCTGAAATCTGCCTCCCTGTAAATTCCAACCATTGGAACTCATTATGCCCACTGGAGCAGATAAGTTTAATTCCTTCTTCCACATGAACACCCTTAAGGTATTGGGACAGAGTTTCTAGCCATCTATATTTTTTCCCAACTGAGCAACTGCAACGTATTTTTGTTGTTCCTTAACTATTTTTTCTTAAGTGTAATAAATATATTAGAACCTTCAAAAACTATTCACACTAGAGTGGAAATCAGAAAAGAATGGAACATTTTGCACCTAATTCAAACCTGTTTAGTAAAATAAACTAGAAAATAACATATCCTCTAAGTTTTACTTATAGGATAAACTCTCATAAAATTTTACCAAGGTGTTCATCTCCTAGCCCATCTCCAGACTGCTGACTGAGTAATGTTCTTAATACAAATATGTTATTCTACTCATCACCATATACAAAACTTCTTAGCTTAGTACAGTGATCCACAGACTTTTAGTCTCCTGACCACTTTACCACTGTAGAGGCCAAAGGAAAACTTTCCTTTTACCAGGTGAAGTTTCATTGAAAAAAAAAATCCACAAAAAGCAAATTAATTGGAGAAAATTTGGATTAATTAGATTAAAAGGAGAAAATATATTTGATCATGTAGTTTTATGCGACATGGGACCCTTCAGCATGAAGACCTAAAGATACAGGACAAATCGTCCACTTTCATGCTTAGGTTCAACTAAGTATTATGGACAGCCATGTAGAAATACAGCTGAACTAAAAAGGGTATAATTTGAGGCTAACAGACTGTGGGGAAACCCCCGGTGGCCTCTCTGTCTAGACTCTTCTTGGCCTCTATGTGCAGCACTCCTTCCTTCTGGGTATGGGACAGGGCTCTCTCTGGAATGGAGGTCTTATGACCTACAGTCAAATAATGTAGGTCAGGTAATTTCTTTATGATTATTTTTTACACAGAAAGGTGGAGGGAAAGTTAGAGTAACATTTTTTAGGTTTTTAGGCTGGCTTTGGGGAACAGGGGGTTATGTTTACTATGTATGACCTGCCTTAGTAGAGAAGAAGGATTCTAGTTTCTATGGCTAACCTTGAGGATTAGAATGGAACTGATAGAGAAGAGGGCAGGAGAAAGTCAGAGACAAACTTTTCCCTCTAAGGCCTTAATTTGATGGTATAGTTTTCTGAGTCCTAACATCACCAAAAACTAACTGATAACCCCCAAAAGCTTTGATTATGTAGGTTAACTCTATGTTTATCTGCTGCATTAGAAACTAAAGCTGAAACAGGTGCAGTGGCTCATGCTTGTAATCCCCGCACTTCGGGAGGCCGAGGTGGGTGGATCACTTGAGGTCAGTAGTTTGAGACCAGCCTGGCCAACAAAAACCCGTCTCTACCAAAAGTATAAAAATTAGTCGGGTGTGGTGGCATACACCTGTAATCCCAGCTACTTGGGAGGCTGAGGCAGGAGAATCGCTTGAACCTGGAAAGTGGAGGTATCAATGAGCCGAGATCATGCCACTGCACTCCAACCTGGGTGTCAGAGTGAGACCCCATCTCAGAAAAAAAAGAAAAGAAACTAAAGCTGAAATACTAATTTAAAATAACAATAGCTCTGTTGTGTATTAATACAAATAATATTTTTAAATGAAAGTATCTTCTACAAAACAAAAAAGTGAACAGAAATTACTATTTTTGTAAACCTTTTTGATATTTAACTTAAAAGTCAACTGAATTTGGTTTCTGCATGTAATCAGCTGTGATATGTTGTTTTAGTTGAAGTGTGTGACAAAAATCATGTCGCTATGTAGTTACAAAAATCGTATGTAGTTGGAAAAAAAAAATACTTTAGTCATCTCTTTTAGTTAATTGTGGATATTCTTTGCCACTACACCAAATCTCAACAAATAGTAGTTTCTTACAGGATCATTGGAAGGTATAATACAAAATATCAATAACACTTTTCACTCTGTCAAGTTAAAATCCATTGGGGTAACTCACACTTTAAAATAAATTTTATTTAAGTATTACTTTATAATATTATGCTTTGATTATATGCAAAATGCTGGTTCACTAAATAATACCAATATTCCAAACGTTGATCCATTCCATTATACAGTATTTTCAAAATTCACATTCATTGATAACACCCCAAGTCTCAGTAGAAAAGTTTTAAATAATAGAAGCTGTCAAGCTCACAGAAGCAGATATAAGTTTTCCAAAATTCTAACTTTTTCTTGAAAGTTTGAATTTTAGCATTGGCAACAATTATCGTCAGCTGCTTTTCTTGCAGTTGACAAGTTTACTGCATTTATTTTCATGATAACGTCTGCCAAATATGCCTCAGTATTTTAAAGCCAGCTTTGACATTACAGACTACCTAAAAGAGTCCTGGGACACAGGGATCCACAGACTCTGAGAACTGCTGTCTTGGCCTTCAACACAACCCCCACAAGATGCAGCCTGCCTTCTTCCCTTGCTGTATCTCTAATCTGCTTTGGCTTTCCCACTACTGCTCTCTACAGATCCTGAATTCTAATGTCTGAATATCCTGGGTCCCTCTCACACTTCCACTCTGCCTTCAGTATCCTGTTAAAGATTCATTTCATTGGCCAAAATTCACGAAACCTTTCCTGAATCTTTTCATGTATTAAGATATATTAACAATTCTAAGAGTCTCTGATGTACACCCGTTGTACTTACTTTTAGCATAAACCTTCCACAATTTTATAGCCTTTCCTTTTAGACAGTTACTCAAATACAGGGACTCTGTCTTATTACTATGTACATCAAAGAAAATTCTAGCTCTACTAATTATTAGGTGGAACAAGGTTCTTAACTACTCTATGCTTCTGATTTTTCATCTGTAAAATGGGGCATTTATTATTTAACTCAGAAATACTGAACTTAGAAAATGCATGTCTGCCAGAACATTAAGTATAGTAATATACAATCATTTATATAAACACAGTAACATAAAATATTATAACCACTAATATATTATAGTAATGTAATTGTATATAATTTATAAAACCATACAACTTATTTTTCCCCAAAGCAAAATAGAAGTATTAATACTTTTTGAGGAACTATCCCAATGACGAGAGAATTCCTTATCAAAAGAGGAATTTTGATATTCCTTTCAATATCAAAATAACTAGACAGATTTGAGTCTATAATCCATGAAACTGAGTTTACAAAGGCTTCTTGTCTTGCAGTTTTCTATCTATGACTTAATTCTAGAAAATAGTTTATTTGGTTAATGTTTTATCTTTCATGAACTCCTGTGGTAAGCGAAAGATACATTTACAGAACCTGTCATAAATTCTTCTAACCCTCACCTTCTGCTGTTTAAAGGTACATGCCTTAAACTATATAATTCTGCTCTCCTGGCAGGTCTTCTGACCAGGAACGCTCAACTGACCAGGAGGCAGTAAAGCCAAAGGATATTCAGTGACCTCTGGCTTTACGGCCAATGACATGTCAAACGAAAACATTTGAGCTAAACTGAGTTGGGAAGAACCGACTTACAGCCCTGCATCAGTCTGTTCTCATGCTGCTAATAAAGAAATGCCCAAGACTGGGCCATTTATAAAGGAAAGAGGTTAACAGACTCACAGTTCCACACGGCCGGGGAGGCCTCGCGATCCCAGCAGAAAATGAAGGCGCACGTCTTACGTAGAGGCACGCAAAACGGCCTGTCCAGGGGCACGCCCACTCACAAAGCCCGCGGATCCCGGAAGAACAGTGTGAGGGGAATGGCCCTGATGATTCCATTGTCTTCAGCTGGCCCCACCCTTCACACGTGGGGATTGTTACCGTTCAGGGTGATTTGAGTGAGTACACAGCCAAACCATATCGAACCCTAAGGTGAAAGAATTTCTAGGAGTATTTTCATGATTCCCCACCTCCAGATCTACTCCCCTGCCCACCTGTGTGCCCATGCACTCTGCCGCACCTTCTTTAGCACAGGTGTCCCTACTAATAATTCTTAAGGCTAACCTGCAGGCTAACCCGTCCACTGGTGCATTCAATCCTATCCTCTCACATTTATTCAAGAATATCAGTCTAGCAATCCTCTCCTTTCTTCACCATAGTTTTCCCCTCTGCTAAATCATTTTCATGAACATCTGAACGTGCCGTAATTTCTCCTATCTAATGATAAAACACGTCTTCTCTTGACTCCACATTTTTTCTCTAACTACTATTTCTCTTTTTCATTCTGGGAAAAATAATCTATAAAAGATGTTATAACAGAGTTCTCTGATTTCCGGAGCCCTCAAGCTTTTATCCCACTACCCCAGAGGTGAACTTTTAGACTCCCTCTTCCTCTATACTGGCAGTCAGGTCACTCTTTTAAAATACTTTCTTCACTTGTTCCGCAGGAGATAATACTCAGCTGAGTCTCCCTCTATCTCTTGAATTTCTTTTCAAATTTCTGTTTTCTTCTTGTTCTCATGCATTAAGGCAGTTTTTTTGTGTGTGTATATTTGTTCTGTTAATATATTCATCCAGTCAGTCAATTTTATATAACATCTATATGCTGATGTTTACCATATTTTTAATCTTCAGTTTACACCATTCCCCTTATCTCCAGATTTCAAAGGCCCACCTGGGTGTCTCCCTATGTCTGCCCTCACCCTTCCAAACAGCACTTATATTAATGCAAAATTCAGAGTCATCCTTTTATAGAGTTGGTCAAAGGACTCTTTCTCTGAAGGTCTCTCATGCAGAGTAAAAGTCAAAATCTCTGTGGTGACCCAGAAGTTTCTACACTATCTGCTCTATTTCCTCCCTCTTATTTCTCTGACTTACTTGCTCTTCTTCCCCTTAGCATGATTCTGATTCAGAGGTTTTACAAATATTCTTATCTCTGCTTGGAATTCTCTTCTCTTAGGTTTTTATTTGACTTGCCTTCACGTCCTTCAAAACGTTGCTCAAAGCTTACTTTATTAGTGAGGATATCCATGACCTCCTTATTTAAGATTGCACTCCCTACTTTCTCACCCACTGTGGTCCGCACCTTCTTCCTTGCTGTGTTTTCTACCATAACACTTAACCCAATCTAATATACTCTCTGTTTAAACTTCGTTTATCTTTTCATTAACATTGCCTTCTAGAATATGTTTCATGAGATCAGGGTTAGTCTTAATGTTCTCCTCAGCTTCACTAAACTTTGGACAGTTTTTTCCTGACTTTAATCCCTGGCCTCCCTTTTCATAGAACATTTACTTTAGAAAACTCACAATTGTAAATTGTTTCTCTGCCCCTTTTAGATGTAAAATTTCTCTTAGCCTCTGGCCAGTTTTATAACCCAGGAATTTCTCAAGGACCTGGGAGCCATTCCTTTGAAATGTAATCACCAAGAAAGATAGAGCCTCTCTTTCCCATTCTGTGGGAGGGTAGGAACCTAACTTGGTAAGTACCAATTAGCAGACACAGATGGCCTAATTACACTGACTAACCTCTCCCCTAACACCCTCTAGTACTTTTCCACTAGCTTACCAAAATCCTTAAACATTGAGAGTTTTACTTTAAAAATTCTCTTGCTTTTTGTTTTAATGATGTTTAGTGCCTTTCTATACTGAAATCTCTCTTCCCTACTCCAGTGGCATGAATAAAATGTCTGATCATTTTTAGTAAGTGTCCAGTGCAATTTTTCTTTAACTTTCCCTGTGAGGGAAAGGGTGCATGCACATAGTATATGCTCAAGAAATGTTTGTTTAGTGAGTGTGTAAATGAATGCAAAGGTTTGTGGGAACTAAAACTTTTAGAGGGTAGGAAAGAACCACAGATAACATGGATCCTAGTAGAAAGAGGGAGAATGAAAAGCATATGCCTGGAGAATAGAGAGAGGGAAGGCACAGCGAAAGAAGAGAGAAGCAGAGACTGTCAGTGGACTGCTCTGTTGGTTCCTGCTCTAGTATATATATTTCTTTACAATAAATCTGCTTTTTCTTAAATATGGTAGAGTGAATTTCTGATCCTTGTCATTAGATAAGCCTAATTAGACTTTTCTATTAGACTAAAATCTGCTATGTAAGACTTTATCTTTGAATCTGGAATGCCCGGCGTGGCACTGTACCTAATACAAATCAGGCATTCACTGGCAAATTTTTGAATAAAATATCATTTTTTTGTTCCACCTTCCTCATAAATGAGACTTCAGTTAATGAGATTATAGATAAAAATATTCTATGTGGTTGATATTGGAGAGATTGTTTTTCCTCTAGATAGAAATACAATATGCTCCCTTATCTGCTAGGGATATGTTCCATGACTCCCTGTGAATGACTGAAACCATGGATAGTACTGAATCCTATATATACTATACTTCTTCCTGTACACACATACCTATGATAAAGTTTAATTTTTAAATTAGGTATGAAACTACCTTTGCAAAATTATGACTAAGACAGTGAAAGAGATCTGACCTAACTGACTCCATCTTACTTCTACCCTTTAAGCACTCTTTGTTCCTTCCTGGGTGTAGATTAAACTAACTTTGGGAGGAACTTAGTTTATAGTTTAAAACAAAGATGATAACAGCCCTTTCCCAAAACAAACCTCCTTCTTGCCTGGGCATTAGACTGCCTTTGTAGGACTTACAAATTAGCCACAAGTTTAGAAATTATGGTTTAGGAGTCATGCACCTGGAGGCCTCAAGATTCTGACCTTCCATAAACTGCTCCTAAGGTCAGTGCTTGAGATATTTTGTAGACCCTGTGCTTGATGGATCAGCTGGCACCACCAAGATTGATAAACTGACTCATCTGATCTTGTGGCCCCCACCCAGCAACTGACTCAGCTCAAGAGGACAGCTTCAACTCCCTATGATTTCATTTCCCACCTAACCAATCAGCACTCCTGATTTACTGGCTTCCCCCAACCCACCAAGTTGTCCTTAAAAATTCTTTTCCCCACAAATGCTCAGGGAGACAGATTTGAATAATAATAAAACTCCAGTCTCCCACACAGCTGGCTCTGCATGAATTACTCTTTCTCTATTGCAATTCCCTTGTCTTAATAAATTGGCTCTGGCTAGGCAGTGGGCAAGGTGAACCTGCTGGCTGGTTATAGGCACAACAGAAGAGTAACAAAAATAACTAATCATAGAACCGAACAATTATAACAATATACCATAAAAGGTATGTGAATGGTGTCTCTCTCTTTCTCTCTCTCAAAATATCTTACTGTACTGTACCAAGGGTAACTGAAACCATGGAAAATGACACTACAGCAGATAAAGCGAGACTACTGTAATATCTTCAAATACCAGCAGAAACAAATCAAAGTCCTTTTGAAGTTGGTAATTATTAATTGAGTCTAACACCAATTTTCAGTTATTAGAAGTTAGACTGGAGGCAATTTAGCAAACTTCTAGGCCTACTAGAGAAAAATACATTTATACTTCAAGTTCCAATTTTATTATCATTCCTTTAAATGTTGCCAACATAGGATGGCTGGGTTTGCTGGCAAATCCAATCAAAACTCTCAAAGCTAATAGTCAATATGTAGAAAGTATAGAGATTACTTTTTGCTCTTTTCAAATGACTCTGCTACCCTCTAGCTTTTCCTATTTCAACCTTCCAATCAGACACTTTCTTAGAGCTGAGTGAATTGCCTTATACTATGGTTGTCATAAGGCAGCAGATCTCCTTGTATTCTTCTCATTATAATATATATATATATACTCATTTATATATATATAAAGAAAACTATATCTATATATATAGATATAGTTTTCTTTAGAAAGCAGAAAGTCATTCTGCATAGTTTCACAGTGCAGTCTTTACCCAGATAACTTTAATGAACTCTATCAATTCACGACAAAACAATACTCTTTTCCCTTCTTTAGAATATAGAAGTCTTTAATATACTTATATTTCTTTCTTAACTTCTATAAAAAAACAAAACTTATCTGAAGGATTCACAAGTCTCCCATGCTAATTATTTTAGCAACTTGCCTGGTAGAAGATAGATTTTATGCTTCTATTTATTGATCTATTTTAACTGAACAACTCTTTGTATGAAATAATTCCTTTTTTAAACAGTCAAGTGAGATGTGAGGAAGGCATCTGCCTTTGACTTTAACTCAGGGTTGCTTTAGGACCAGGTCTAAAGGGATATATATCGAATGATTCATGATAAGACTAAAGATATGGAATTTGCTTCTTTTTCTAAGGATCAAATGTCAAAGAGCAATCCAGATTCTTAAAGCAGTCTTTAGCCATAGGGTTCTAAAAACAATGCTCTATATCCAATTTTCAGCAGATGAGATCTGCCCTAGCTAAATGCTAAATAAAAGCCAAGCACAGACTACATGAACAGGAGCCAGAGGGGATATGTTGTTCTGTAAAAGGGTCAAATACACGGTTCAAATCAAAGTCCCAGGGCATACTTGTTTCTAAGAAGAGGGAAGTATCTGTACTGAGCACTGTGGATTGTCCAGTGGGACTACAGCATGTTTTATCGGACCTCTATTATATACAGGATTCACAGAAGGTTGGAAACATAATACATATAAACCACCCACATGGGTGCATGCACACACATTCACTTAATCATGTAACAATCTGCTTTCATTTGGCAAAAGCAAAACTATTCAATGGTAAAGATTGAATGACCTCTCAGGAGACAAGCTTTGGAACATCATTTATTAAAATTACTGTGAGATGCTCAAAAAATGCATGCCTTTTATACTCTATGGGAAATGTGATCAGATTGTAACAATAAGAAATGGGATTTTCCCTATCATGACTGCACACTCTTATTTTTCTTGTTTTATTTTAGCTCTTAATTATATTTAACATTTATTAATACATGTGCACAACTAGGTAGGACCTATAACCTGCTGAGACACACTACATCTGCTCTTGCCCAGCAGGATTTCTCCTGACATTTCAAGTAAACTATGTAGATATCTTTTCTACTTTTTAATTTCGGGGGAAATTACAGAAAAGCTAATCCGTTGTGGTTTGACTCAAGATATGCATAAAGAAAAAGTCTCTCAGAAAATGTCTCAATTAAAAACATTAAAGTGACTTATTTGTTGCGATTATGATTAAGAAGAGTTGAAGTTAGCTGTGATAAGTGCTTTTTAAAAATTATTTTAGTAAACTGCATCACCCTGGAAAGTATGGTAATTGGGTTTAGAATATTATTTGTAGTCCTGATTAGCATTCTGGAAATAAATAAGGAGTCATGAGCAAGATGTGAAGTTACAGAGACACTAACAAGCTCCAGGACCATATAGCTGGAGAGTGAGAATGTGGGCAATAATCTACAAATGTGCATACCAGACATCACACATAAAAATATTGCTATCTTGTTCTTCTCACTGATGGAGTGTAACATTAGTTCGAAAATGAAAAGTCTGCTAAATTCCTCCACTGAAGTCAAGTAGATACATCACTTCTTTCACTTTCCTTCTGGCCACCTTGCTTGAACTGCAAGAGTTTCCTTTCATATTCTTGGTCATTCTGGGACCTTTCTTAATTTAAGGCTTCTGTCTAGGCTCCTCCTCTTCCTGGTCAGCTACTACCCTGATCTCTTCATGACTCCCTCCACTCATCATTCAGATCTGGCATAACTATTGTAGCCACATTGTGGTTTTCCTTGGTTATACTAAGCATGCTTCCCCTGTCAGTTTCTGTGACTCTTTTTTGTGTATTAGCTTCATCAGCACAATTCATAATCATATGCTTATCTATTTATTTATAGGCATACTCTTTTTTCCCATTCTAAGTTGTAAGCTTAACGAGTCATTACATTAAAAATCCCAGTATGTAGTCAGAGCTCAATAAACAGTTTGAAAGAATAAATGTGGAAGAATGAAAATTTTCATGAGAAATTTTAGAGATTACAAGACTTGTCTCATTTATCAATTTCAACATTTTTGGTAGTTTTCAGAAATTTTATGGGTTTTTTTGCTCCTTGATCAGCAACTTTACATATTCTTCCAGTGCAAGGGAATAGTGCTAAAATCCTAAAGTCACATCAAAACACTAGTAAAGCTCTCATAAAGATCTGTATGTGTATGTCTATATGTGTATTCACATATGTGTTTATACATATATATATGTGTGTGTGTTATTTGTTTCACACACACACACACACACACACACACACAGAGGACCCACATCTCTCACTATATACAAAAATAAACCCGAAATGGATTAAAGACTTAAATGTAAGACCCAAAACTATAAAAATCCTAGAAGAAAACCTAGGAAAAACTCTTCTGGACATTGGCCTAGGCAAATAATTTATGACTAAGTCCTCAAAAGCAAATATAACAAAACAAAAATAGACAAATGGGACTTAATTAAACTAAAAAGTTTCTGCACAGCAAAATAAGTGATTAACAGAGTAAAGAGGTCATCACTATTGAATCTAATCGTGTAACAAAACTCCACTTCTACTCCCTAAGTTTATAAAAATTAAAAAGAAAAAACTTGCACACACACACACACACATAAATTAACACTAAGTGTACACTAGTAAGAACATTAACTCATAATCATGTCTTACTAAGCACTATGGAACAGCAAACGTTTGTGAAAAAAATACCTGCCACAGGGCAGGAAAGAAAGTGCCCCAGAGGGAGAGAAAGAATGATAGTTAAGATTTATCACTCCAGTTACTTTGAAATAAGCAGAAAGAGGAGCACACTTCTACCTGACCTACATCTTTTACTTTTTGAAAATTCCACCCGTCACAGCTGTGATCCATCACAGAGCAGGAAATATGATCAACCAGATTCAAATTTCTCTGTTTTGAAGTAGAAAAAGGGAAGGAAGGAGAGGTGAAAAACAATATTCTCTTCTAGAGTATGTCTAGCAACACTCTTGCACTTGAGGAAATGCAGATGAAAAATTATTTATGCTAAATCATGTATCTGTTTATTTTCAAATCCAGTCTTCCTGTCTTCATAATACAATCATGTCTGGTATGACTAGATATGCTGGGTGGAGTCCAAATGGATACAAAATTCTCAACATAAAAATTATTTAGAATATTTACAGTAAAATTGTTATTAGAAAGAAGATAAGGTGGCTATTGCAAGGATATTTTTGTATATACTACAACAAAGGAAAGTGCAAAAATGCACTTGTTACCTCCAAGTCCTTGGTGATTAATGTTTGAGGATGTGGCAAGCAAGGAAGGTCAGCTCTTAGACTACTAGATTTCACAGAAATAAATACTAGATGTGTCAAATAATATTGTTTCCTGTTTTGGAGCCCTCCATAGACCAGGAAGTCTCTACTTACAGATATTCCATGCCTGAGGATAACTGGAAACTTCACAGAGCTTGGCCTTGTGCAGCAAAGCATTTGAAATATTGATTTAAAAAATCTAGACATTGAGGTATTATTTAACTAAATATCTCACCTTTGCAGAAATAATGTCTATAGAATGTTTTCTTGATGAAACCCATAAATTCAGAATATCCTTCTGCTGTTAAAAGATGTCTGGAATTTCAGAAACTTTAAAAGTTGTAAAGTTTGCACATCCCAGTTATATAGGATATGCTTTGCTTTTGATATTTTTTTGTACAAGTTTATCTTGTCACTTCACTATCCTTTATATTTTGTAATGTAAGCCTAAGTTACAATTTCCTTATGCTCTTGCCTTTTTGTCTTTTATGGTAAGTGCTTCATAATTCTCTGTAAAAATGCAATCATTTCACTTGTCCATATAAACCATTTGCTCAGAAAAGGCTATTTGCTTTGAGAGCCCACATCACTCTTGAAAAACTTTGCTTGTCCCTCCTTTGTAGTTAAACTGTTATGCTCCTCAGAAAATAAAGCTGCTGAAATCTTAGCTTGTAAGTCAAATAGTAGGACACAGTGACTTTCTGACCTGAATGATAATTTCAGCACACCTAACTGGACAGAGAATATAGCATCTTGGATAATTGAAATGAAACTTCAAATGATAAAGCAGTTGAATTTCAGAATAATTTTGAAAAAAATAATGTAAGTTTTTCTATAAAAAAGAAAACTAAATTCCATCTTTAAATAGTCTGATTTTATAGCAAAATAGGATTAGGGTGAGATAGTGAATGAAAAAGCAAAAATAAGTGATGGTGCCAGTTTTAAAAATCAGCATGTTATTGGAATACACAAACATTCGTATAATTTCTAGAAGTCACAACATAATTTTTTCTAGAAGTCACAACATAATTTTTTCTAGAAATAAAAGTGACCTCTTGGCTACTGGACTGGCCTTTCTGGAGGCAAAAACTGGAAGGGTTTACAAATCTGTTTTCTTATGCTTGTTTGAAAACATGATGCTATTTTATAACTAAATTTATAATTGTTCACAAGGTTAAAAATAAAAATAGATTATTTCTGTTAAAGAAACATATGTTGGATTATACAGAAATTTTCAGACCTGAAATGGAAAAAATAAAATACACAACTCAGATTATCTATTAACAATGGGGAACCTGACATCAAGGGTTTTGCTAAGAGTGGTTGGTTGCAGTAAAAAGTAAATGCAGATACTAATGGAGAAGAATATACCCTGTAGTGGTATCAGATAGGCTCAAAATAGCAGGAAAGAGTTTTATTTCCCTTCTAATTTGGAAAAAAAAATGATGAGTGAGTTTGGCTGCGACAGATCAGAATTCAACAGAAACAAATGCAAAATAATCAATGCATAACTTCAGGCTTATAGAGAGTGATTACAGTCAGGTCTGGATGAGAGACTCCTATCTTAAGCTACTAAGGATGTGCTACTTCACAGCCACCATCCAGGGAAGTTGAGGAGAAAGGCAAGGGCTGACCAGTTGGATCCCAGGTTTGCTATGTCCCTGGATTTAATACAAATGATGGTCTAATACATGAGATTTGTATCTAATGGGAACAAAAATAAAATACATATGTTTGTTTTTTCAATTTTTTTAAAAACTTGTATTTTTAATTCTAGGATACCAGTGTATAAAAGATAAATCAATAATAACTTTTTGAGAAAAAAAGTTATATTTTACTTTCAAGACATAATGTACACCTCTTATTTAAGAAACAATAAACTGTGAAAAACATGGACCTTAAAAGCTACAGTTTTTTATTTTTTATTTTTTGAGATGGAGTCTCACTCTGTCACCCAGGCTGGAATACAGTGGCATGATCTCAGCTCACTGCAACCTCTACCTCCTGGGTTCAAGTGATTCTCCTGCCCCAGCCTCCCAAGTAGCGAGGATTCTAGGTACTCACCACCACACCCAGCTAATTTTTGTATTTTTAGTAGAGACAGGGTTTCAGCATGTTGGCCAGGCTGGTCTCAAACTCCTGGCCTCAAGTGATCAGGAGGTTCTGGGATTACAGGCATGAGCCACTGTGCCCGGCTAAAAGATACAATTTGTTATATGTTGTGACAGGAATTCTATGCACAGTAATAACACCATCTAATGCAAATATAAACTGTAATATAGATTATATCAATAAGCTTTACACACCGTTTAATTTTAATTTTTTCTTTGAACTAATGAACTATGTTCAAAACAAAAATCCTACTATTTCTCTTGACAGAATCATTCCTTCCCATTCCCTGCTACCCCTTCCTCTTGATTTCCACAACAACTCTGTTACTACGCCCAAGAACAAGTGTGAGGAATATGTGTTCCCTCAAGGATGCCTAGCCTCGTCCACTTTATGAAGTCAGAGAATGTGACTCTTTCTGGGACAACTTGCACTTTCCAGAACACATTTCCCCATAAGTAATTTGTCTTTCTTTGGCCAAAAACCCTATGCTCAAATGAGAATGAAGGTGATTTTTTGGTTTTCACGTGGGCATACAACAAATGAGACAGTGATGAATAAAAGGCTTTTCCTCTCATTTTTGATTTTCTGGAAAAGTTTATATAGAATTATTCCTTAAACGTTGGGTAGAAATCACTAGCGAAACTCTACAGGCCTGAGGGTTTTCTTTGTGGGAAGGTTTTTAACTATTAACCTAATTTATTTAAGAGATTTAGTGTTATATAAGTTATCTATTTCTTCTTGAAAGACCATTGGTAGTTTGTGTCATTCAAAGATTATGTATTCTCATGGGTGTGAAATGCAGTTAAATAGAAGGAGTAAGTTCCAGTAATTTATTATATATTTCAAATTAGCTAGAAGATTTGAAATGTTCTCAACACAAAGAAATGACAAATGTTTGAGATGATGGATATCCTAATCACCATAATTTAATCAACACACATGTATCAAAATATCATGTGTACCCATAAATATGTACAATTATTATGCATCAATAAAAAAGTAAAAAGAAACACAAACATGGTTTAACTTGGAGTGATAAAGTGATGAGAAATTTATTTTTCTTTTGTTTTGAATTCCACCAGAGGGTCTTCAAAGCTGTGCAGTAAGAAATGGCTAATCCCTCAAAAAATATTGTGTCTTCGTTTTCTAACTTGTCAAACTTATTGGCATAAAGTTGATGAAAATACTTCCCTGTTATCCTTTTAATGTACATAAGAATTGCAGGAATAGTGCTCTTACATTTCTGGTAATATAATTTATATCTTTTTCCTTTTATCATGATAGTCTGGCTAAAGGCATATCAATGTTATTGTTCTTTTTATAAAACACGATTTTAATTGCTTAATTTTAACTTTATTTTTGTTATTTTGCTTTCTATTTTATTACTTTTTTATTTAGGTTCCATTTGTCCTACTTTTTCTAGCTTCCACATATTGAAAGATTATTAGAGGGTCCATATTTTCTGATATAAGTATTTATTGCTTTAACTTTTACTTAAAGCACTATTTTAACTTCATTAAATATATTTTGATATTTATGTTTTAATTTATTCAGTTCAAACTACTTTCTAATTTACCTTGTGATTTTTAAATTTGACCCATAGTTTATTTATAAGTTATTTAGTTTCCAAAGACTTTGGAATTTTACAGTTATTTTTTTCAGTTTTCAATTCCATGTTTAATTCCATGTGGTGAGAAGACTTAGTAGTTCTAATTTCAATCCTTTTAAATTTATTGAGTTTATAGCCCAGAATCTAGTATATATTAGTGAATATTTATTTGCACATGGAAAAATGTACATCCTGCTGTTTTAGATCTAATGTTCAATAAATGTTAGTTAGGCAATGTTGAAGAAGTCTTATTCAAGACTTCTATATGCTTACTATTTGATTACTTTAATTAATCAATGAGGCTTTTGCAATCTCTAATTATAATTGATTGCAAATTTGTTCATTTGTTCTTCCTGAATTATCAGTTTTTTCTTCTTGTATTTTGTAGCTCCATTATTTGGAGCTGTATGTCCTCTTGATTAATTGACACATACTTCATTATAAAATGTTCCTCTCTATCACTGGTAATATTTGTTGTTCCAAAATATACTTGGTTTGACATTAATATAGCTACCAATGCTGCTTTTTGATTGAACTAGAACTGTATATCTTTTTCTCATATAGTCTGTGTATCTGCCTGAGGTCTTCCCCATATTCATAGAGGCCAGATTGCTAGGCCAACGTGGAGCCCTTGGGAGGCTTGCAGGAGTCCTGGGCTTAGGGCACTGTCTAGTGCTGAAATGGCTGCAGTGGTCACGGTCTTAGGGAACCCAAGTCAGTCTACTTAGAACTTCTGAACTGGCCTACTGAAGAAACATAGAAGCAAAGTCAGACTCTGAGGAATAAATAAATATATAATAAATATCTTCAATACACAAAAGTCAGCTCTCATTTACAAACATCAAGAATAAATATGGAAATATGACATCACCAAACTGACAAAATAAGATGCCAGTAAATAACCTTAAAGTGATAAAGGCATGTGATCTGTCAAAGAATTTGAAGCAGCTACTTAAAGAAGCTCAGCCATCTTAAAGAAAACACACACAAAAAATTACAAATTTATCAGAGACATTTAACAGAAAGGTTAAAATGATTTAAAAAATCAAATGGAAATCCTAGAAATGAAAAATACATTGAACAAAATAAAAATGCAATAGAAAGCATCCACAGTAAAACTGGTCAAACAGAAGATCTATAAACTTGAAGACAGATTATTTGAAAATATACAGAGTAATTAAACCTATTTGGAGTTTTTCAAGCTTTCTGTATCCAGTTTTTATACCTCTTGCAAAACTTGTAAAATTTTTAGCTATTATTTGATTAAATAAAGTTTCTATGCTTTAGCCCTTATTGTCTTCTTCTAGAAAACCCAAAATTCATATATTTGATACCTTTAGAGTGTTCTATACGTCATGTAGATTTTACTCTTTCCTATTTTCTTTTTTTAGTCTAAGTTATTTCAAAAGACAAGTCTTCAAGTTCAGAAATTATTTCTTCTGTTTCATCTAGTCTAGTTTTGATGTTCTCATTTGCATTTTTTATTTTATTCCTTGAGTTAATCAGTTCCAGTGGTTTATATTTCTCTTTTTTGAGTTTCTCATTTAGTTTGTAAATTTTCTGACTTCTTTGTATTATTTATCTGTGCTCTCTTTCATCTCACTAAGTTTCTTTTTTTAAAAATCATTATTTCAGTTTCTTTTGCAGGCCTTTTATAGATTTCTTTTTCATTGATATTTCTTGCTGGAGAATTGTTGTGTTTCTTTAGAGCTGTTACATTTCCTTGCTTTTTTGTTTCTTGTGTCCTTCCTTTGGTTTCCCGGCAGCTGGTATAACAGTCACTCTTTCCAATATTATGCATTGGCTTTTGTAGAAGACATTTTCTATAGGTTCATTTATAATGTAAGTTGCTTAAAGTGCTTTGCCTTTGAATCTGGGTGTGGACAATAGTGTAGTCGCTGTGTAATTTCCTCAACAATAGTCTGCATCAGTAGTGTCTGTGAGTTTCTCAGTGATTTAGGCTATGGTTATTAGTGGATGCTGCAATTGAGGCATTGCTGAAGGCAGAAACATCAGGTGGGCTTGTCTTCAGGTGTTCATGGGCCTGGCCTGCCGGTCCTTGGATCCTCAAGTGTTATATGTGGACACTGGTGGTAGTAGTTCTGGGAAGGCCAATCCTTATGCTTCCAGACAGTTTGCTAAATTTCTGGCAGTGGCAGCAGTGAGTTGTGCATGCATGCAGGTCTTCAGGACCCTGGGAGATCTGCATGGTGTCCAGAAAGACAGTAGCAGCGTCAGGTCAATCCTTGGGCCCCTAGGCAGCATATGTGGACATCGGAGGTAGCAGTAGTAGTCTGGGTAGTGCAATCCCCAGGCTCCCAGGTAGTACCTGTAAGTAGATGCCAGCAGGATTAGTAGCAGAAAGTTTGGCAGGCCTGTTCATGTACCTAGAAGGTGTGCATGTGCACTGGAGTTGGTGGGTGGGATTCATTGATCCACAGGCCGTTGTATGATATACACACGGGCAAGCAAGCTGAGTGGGCCCATCCTTGGCTCCCACAAGGTGTGCACAAGCAACCATGTCAGTGGGAGAGATGAATCTATCCATAGCATTCAGGAAAACATTCACAGGTCCTGGCAGTGGCAGTGGCACAGTGGTGGGCAAATTGGGTCTGTCCTCATGTTCCTGGGTCTTATTCAGGCACTGATGGTGGGTTGGATGGGGTTGTTTTCAGGTCCTCCTACTGGGATCATGGCACTAGCAGACATAGGTGGAGTGAGTTGATCCCACAGGCCTGGATGGTGTGTATGGCCACCGACAGTTGCAATGAGAAGGTGGGCCACTCCTTAGGTTATCTCTATGGTGTCCAAGAGCACCAGCTCTGGCTGGTGGATTGGGTTGATTCTCAGGTTCCTGGACAGCATGGTGGGGTAGCTGGGGCAACAGTGGGAAGGCCACACCTATCCTCAGTTTCCAGGATGGTAACTGTGTGGACCCACCCTCACTCACCCTAAAAGTGCATGTAGGTGCATAGCAGGCTGTT
The DNA here is from genome assembly GCA_004027715.1 of Plecturocebus donacophilus. Classification (NCBI taxonomy): domain Eukaryota; kingdom Metazoa; phylum Chordata; class Mammalia; order Primates; family Pitheciidae; genus Plecturocebus; species Plecturocebus donacophilus. The sequence continues at coordinate 15,992 of PVKP010017886.1, read as the reverse complement.
ACTGGAGGGGGCAGGGTTGCCGTCAGTGGCAGCAGCCCCAGGCAGATGGCTTTCAACATCTAGGTAGCATGCACTTCTGTTCTCTTTGACCTGGGGGCAGCTCCCCTGGTGCACTGCACCGTCCATTCATCAGGGTGTGAGACATTGCATGAGCTACAGTGCTGGAGGTTCAGCCACACTGTTAAATCCAGCCAGTATCACAACACTGCAAGCCTCTGGGTGGATGTTAAGGAATGTCAGCTGGGCTTCAGGGAAGTGGAGATGCAGAATTTGTTGGGCCTCAAGTTAAGAAGTAGTCTGGTGGGAGCTGGACTCAGAATGACACTATGTTGCAGCTGCTTGGGTCTTAAAGGGGGTGTGAGACCCAGCAGGAACTCACTTTCTGGAACAATGATGTCAGGTGCATTCTATATCACTCCCTACATACACTACTGTCAGGGTCTGCCAGAGCTGAGGTACTCTCCCATGGCTAGGATTGCAGGAGTCCACAGGAGTGTGGAACAATGGGAATCTTTCATTTACCTAGTCTCTATACTGGATAGTTTCTCCTTCTGAGCCAATACTAGCCAGGCTGGCTGCTTTGCTTCTTTTTCATTCAATGCCTCATAGGTTCCTTGCCTGCCCTGGTGAAGTCTAGTGTTCCCTCTTAGACTCTCTATTTGGCATGTGATTATCTACTAGCTGTTTTGCTGTTTGTGAAGGAGGTAAGTGCCATGTACCTCTAGTTAGCCATCTTGAAGTCCTGCTCTAGTTTTATTGTTTGCTTTTTTTTTTTTAAAGTAATCTTGATATTCTTTTGAAATAATCACTTAAAAACATTTTTTTTTTGCTTTTGCTTTGCTAAGGCACAAACTAAATGATTGAAATGTGTGGTTAGTTTACCTATCGAGCAATCCAGCACATGTCTCTCTTTATATGTTCTTTATTTTATCCTATGTTGTCCTTTACTGTCCATTAAGAATTAAAGAGATATTTGGAAAGGCCAAGTGCTAGATAGATGGACTCATAGACACAGAGACAGATACTGCTTCATTTAATTTCGTTTTGAAAATAACACTGTAAGGAAGGTACTACACTCATTTTTTTTTAATTGTACTTTCGGTTCTGGGGTACATGTGCAGATCATGCAGAACTGTTGCGTAGGTAAATACATGGCAAGTTGGTTTGCTGCCTTCATCCCCCCCATCACCTATATCTGATATTTCTCCCCTCATTATCCCTCTCCACCCTCCCCACCCCCACTGTCCCTCCCCTAGCCCCGACTACTGACTGCAGTGTGTGATGCTCCCCTCCCTGTGTCCACATGTTCTAATTGTTCAACACCTGCCTATGAGTGATAACATATGGTGTTTGGTTTTCTGATCTTGTGTCAGTTTGCTGAGAATGATGGTTTCCAGATTCATCCATGTCCCTATGAAGGACACGAACTCATCTTTTTTTATGGCTGTGTAGTATTCCATGGTGTGTATGTGCCACCTTTTCTTTACCTAGTCTATCGATGATGGACATTTGGGTTGGTTCCAGGTCTTTGCTTTTGAAAACAGTGCCACAATGAACATACGTGTGCATGTGTCTTTATAATAGAACAATTTATAATTCTTTGGTTATATACCCAGTAATGGGATTGTTGGGTCAAATGGTATTTCTATTTCTAGGTCCTTGAGGAATCACCACACTGTCAAACTGTCTTCCACAATGGTTGAACTAATTTACACTCCAACCAACAGTGTAAAATTGTTCCTATTTCTCCACATCCTCTCCAGCATCTGTTGTCATCAGACTTTTTAATGATCGCCATTCTAACTGCTGTGAGATAGTTTCTCAGTGTGGTTTTGATTTGCATTTATCTAATGACCAGTGATGATGAGCATTTTTTCATGTGTTTGTTGGCCTCATCAATGTCTTCTTTTGTAAAGTGCCTGTTCATATCATTCTCCCACTTTTGAATGGGGTTGTTTTTTTCTTGTAAATCTGTTTTAGTTCTTTGTAGGTTCTGGATATTAGCCCTTTGTCAAATGGGTAGATTGCAAAATTTTTTCCCATTCTGTTGGTTGCTAGTTTGCTCTAATGATTGTTTCCTTTGCTGTACAGAAGCTCTGGAGTTTAGTTAGATCCCATTTGTCTATTTTGGCTTTTGTTGCTGTTCCTTTTGGTGTTTTAGCCATGAAGGCCTTGCCTATGCCTATGTCCTGAATGGTTTTGCCTAGGTTTTCTTCTAGGGTTTTTATGGTGTTCGGTCTTATCTTTAGATCTTTAATCCATCTGGAGTTAATTTTGGTGTGAGGTGTCAGGAAGGGGTCCAGTTTCTGCTTTCTGCACATGGCTAGCCAGTTTTCCCAACATCATTTACTAAACAGGGAATCCCTTCCTTGTTTAATAACAAATCTTCATTTAGCAATAACAAATCCTTATCAAGCAATAACAAATCTCCATTGCTTGTTTTTCTCAGGTTTCTCAAAGATCAGATGATTGTAGATGTGTGGTGTTGCTTCTGAGGCCTCTGTTCTGTTCCATTGGTCTATAGTTCTGTTTTGGTAACAGTACCATGCTGTTTTGATTACTGTGGCCTTGTAATATAGTTTGAAGTCAGGTAGCGTGATGCCTCCAGCTTTGTTCTTTTTGCTTAGGATTGATTTGGCTTTGTGGGCTCTCTTGTGGTTCCATATGAAGTTTGAGGTGGTTTTTTCAAGTTCTGCAAAGAAAGTCATTGGTAGCTTGATGGGGATAGCACTGAAACTATAAATTACTTTGGGCAGTATAGGCATTTTCACAATGTTGATTCTTACCAACCATGAGCATGGGATGTTTTCCATCTGTTTGTGTCCTCTCTTATTGCATTGAGCAGTGGTTTGTAGTTCTCCTTGACTCAGAGCATAAGAAAATTTTATAAGTGTTTGGAGCTTTGATTTTATTTCATCTGACTGGCTACAATGGTATTTCTCTTCTATATATTGCATAAACACAGATTAAATTGGGTGTAGCCTCTTATAGTCCCTTATAACTGCAGCAGCAATACAATAACTGAGCAACACATAGAATAAATTGAAGGTGAATTGACAAATTTATAGGCATTATGTTTAATTTTCCATGACATTTTATATAGAAACTTAACAGAAAGGACTTTCTTGAAGGGAGGCATTTTTCTTTATACATTATTGTTTGGCTCACTTTCTTTCTCAATCCTAGACTCCTTTGTAGTATCTATGATATCCAGGATTGTTAAATGAATGAAAGATTAATATTTTTGTTTTTTTCTTAAATAATTCTTAATTATTTTCTTTATAAAGTATTTGTAGATGTAAAAACATGCACATGCACATACATGACCTTGTTTTGCTCTCACAAATGAATAAAAGTTTATTCAACTTATGGGTTGAGGGAAAATGCTTTGCTTAAATCTATTCATCTGGTTACAGTAGGAATAGATTATAGAGCCAGATGGCTTTTTTTTTTTCATGCTCTACACATACACTTTTACTACTATTAACTATGGATAAATTTCTTTAAAATGTTTTAAAAACTTGGATACATAATTTACATCAAAATTATTAACTTAGCAATTAATAAAATGACTAGAATCTTATTAACTCTTCATTTTAATGAATTCAGTTATATATGTGTATATATACACACGCACACACACATGCATATATGTATACACATATGCTCTATTTTATCAACTAATGTTACAATAATTTAAATGCAAATAACCACAGAATCTAAAATTGGGGAAAGCATAATTGCAAAGAGGAGTTACTGACTCATTCTGTCAAATCAATGGAGAGACTTTAAAGTCTAAACAGCTACTAGAACTTTTCTGAAATAGATTCTAAACTAATATTCAATTTTTTTCTATTTATATTACATTTTACATTAATCTTACATTTACATTAATATAAATTATTATACATTATTTTTACATTAATCTTATTTACATTAGTTTTATTTTATATTAATCTTTTACATTAATCATTTTACATTTAATTTATTTTGAGTTGAGTTATAAATGTTTTGAAAGAAAATTTGACTGCAGTCAACTCTGTCTTATCTGAATGTCTTATTTACTTTTTAAATTGCATCTCATTCCTTTTCTTTCAACCCTCCCTAACCACCAAGCTGAGGTCCAGCCTAGTGACAGGGAGGTTCTACTTAAAAGATCAAGACAAGGCACAGAAGTATGTAACATGAACATCTAGGAAAAATGAATACTAAATCATATATCCAAATTAATAAAAATTAAAACATGCTATTATTATTCCATAAAATTCAAATTATAGAAGTTTGGTCAAATAAATAATTGTACATTTACAGCACAGAATATTATGTAGGAATTAAAAGAATGAATTTAATCTGACTCAGATGACTTGAGGTAACTTGAAATTTTCACAAGCTATTGCTGAGTGTAAATGACACACAAAGAAGTGTGAAAATTATTCTGGCTATACTTTTGTAAATTATGTAAAATATCAATTTATTTGTGTATGAAAGCATGAAAAATGCATATTTTTACACTTAAATGATTTCGACACATAATCTTGGGCTTCTGGTTATGATTCTCATAAAGGGGAACATGAAGGATAGAATTGAGAAAAGAAAAAAGAAAGGAAACATAACTATATAAAAAAAGAGCATCAGAATTGTACATATAATCCTGTTCATGTAAAACTCTGTGTGTGTGTGTGTGTGTGTGTGTGTGTGTAAGTATATATGTGTATAACAGATCATTAGACGTACCAAAGGTAGGGTTAGGCTTTTGTCCACTGACTAGTAGATAAAGGTATGAAAATATCAGACCATCATTCAATACTGGTTGTCTGACAGCTCTATGAGAGTGGAATGGGAGGCAACATTTAGCTTTGTCTTTATACCATTATTTCATGTATATTATTTTGATCCAGAGACTTATTCTTCCATTCTTACACACATTTATGTATACATCATTCATACTGACAAAAGAGAAGCTGGAAATAATTATTTTTAACAAGCACTTAGAATAAGTACATAGGCCAGCTGACTGCATTTTCATATAATGTGATTTTGTTGAACCAAAGGAAATCTTATTTATATGATAAAATATACCTAAATATTACCTGAATATTTTCTAGATCATCACCTATAATCTTTTTCATAGGTTTGATAATTTCTTTTCAGTTGGATGTACCTTTCAAAGAAGGTAATTGGTAACATATCCTTTATCAAGCTTTGAAATGATTATCAAATAGAAGAACATGAATATGAGTCATAAAATATTAGTTTTATAATATTGAATGCACTCTAATTATCTCTGTGTTCACTTCTTTGCTGGAAGCATGTTTTCCTTCTTATAAAGTCATTAATTTTCACAAGTACGAATTTAAACCATCTCAAATTTATTTTCCTTTTAGTATTCCACACTCTCATGAGGAGGGTTATCTAATTTGATGACATGGGAGGAAGAAACTGAATTAATTACTTTCTTGATAAATACAATAAAAATGTATTTAGTTATTTTAAGGAATAAATAAAACCACAGATATGTGTAATGAGAATGAAAAATATATTCTACTCATCATGTTATTCCTCTTCCTATGTATAGTCATTTAAGACCTGTAGATATTATCACACAAAATAAATATACATTGGCTAACTTTAATCAAGGAGAGCATATAGAAAATAATTTGTCTTATAAGTTAGAGTATACAAAATTGTTAGACACATATAGGATTTAAAACTTTGTACCTTAATAACAATTACTTTTCAATTTGTAAAAGTATATGAACTGAGTCTCCAGTATAAACCTTATAGCATGTATTTATATTAATTTCTAAAAAGAAGATAGCTCACTAATAAAAACATTCAAGAGTTTATGTATACTGCATCACTTTTCTTTTCATCTTTACTATGTATGTTATTGGAAAACCAGTTTCCAGTTGGATTTGATGATTCTATTTTTATCAAGTTGCAAGTAACTTTTTTTTAAATATATTTTTATTGTACTTTAGATTCTGGGGTACATGTGCAGATCATGCAGAAAAGTAACTGTTTTATGCATTAATATAATTATTTTTTAAATTCAGGGTCAGCAACAGTAACTATCATGAACAATAAAATATAAGCAATGCTCTCTCCATGGTGCTGTGTTAGGAAAGAATCTTAAATATGAGTACACAAGTCAGTCCTAGAAAATAAACATATTCATCAATAGTAATATAAGTGGATAACTGACCTCCATCAAAAGGAGAAAAATTCTTTTCCCTATTCTCTCTCAGTGCTTGCTCTTGGGAGGAAATGTTTCACCCATGAAACAGAATGAGTAGGGCTCTGATGTCAAAGAATCTATTGGTAAATCCTTGTTAACATTAATTCAGTGGGAGGACTCTTGGGCAAATCTCAAAATCAGTATCTTTTTTCTCCTTTCCTGAAAAATGGGAGCAAATATCAACCTCACAGCATTCGAATTTTAAACAATGTAATGTATCTACACACAAACACCTTATTTTTTTTCTGTCTTAACTAAGCCCTTTCTCTACTCCATTTATACTTGTACAAACTTTTCCATTTCTCCGTACCCCTGTAAAGCAACACTCCTTGAAAAGGATTTCTGTGTTTAGTATTTTCAGTTATTCTCCATTTTGTCTTAAACTCTTTCCAATAAGGCTTGCATCTCTTTCACAGAAACTGCTTTTGTCACATGGGCAATGATGGCCAAATTGCTAAATCCAGTAGTCAATACTCAGTCTTCATCTTGTCACAGTTGATTTTTTTCCTACCCTGGAAACGCATTTATTTACCTACTATGACACCAAAACCCTGTGGCTTCCTTCCTACATTACAGACTGCTTATGCTTAGTATCTTTTCCTTATTCCTTTTTATCTTAAAAATTTCTTAATTTTGAAGTGCTTCCAAATTCAATTATTCGGCCTTTACTCTGTCCACCCACCCTCTTGCTAATCACACCCAGTGACATGGTTTAAACATGGTTTTTATGCTGACAACTCTCAATTTTTCTTTGTAGTCTGTGTTCCCTTTTGAGCTCTCTGGACTTGTATATGCAACTGCTTTCTGGACATCTCTAGTCGGGTATCTAATATATATCTTAAACTTAACCAGCCAAAAATGTACTCCTGATCTCCGTTCTTTATCCAGAGTTCTTTCCATCTCAGTTAATAGATGTGCCATCTTTCCAGCTGCTCAGGCCCAAATCTTTGAAGTCATTATTGACACATCTAATCAATTGGAAATCCTTCAGCTCTTATGTAAAATATAGCCAGAATAGATATAGCATCACTTCTGCTGCTCCTACTCTAATCCAAGCCACCACCTTTCTCTACTATATTATTTCTATATCTTCCTAAGTGACGTCTGCATTCCTACTTTTGTCCTGCTACATTTCTTCTCAATCAGTAATTTTTTAGAAATGACAATACAGATCATGTCATTGATCTGCCCTGATCTCTCCAATAACTCCTATATCACTCAAAGTAAAAGATAAAGTCTTCAAAATAGTCTTCAAACCCTACATTATCTGGTCTGATATTGATTTTTGGACTATTCCAACCACTGATTCCCTTTCTCACATATTTCCAACTATGTTGGCTTCCTTGTTGTTTATAGAATATCTCTAGAATATTCCTATCTTAAGATTTTTATATTCCTTTATCCATTCCATGGAATGCTTTTCCTGTAGATATTGGTATAACTTGTTCCCTTATCTTCTTTGCATCTTAATTTTTTAAACTTACTCTTTTGCAAATATCAGCACCCCTGCCCTGCTTGGTTTGTTGTTACTGCATTCAGCACATTATACATTGCATCATTTATTTTTCCCAACTAGAATGTAAGCACTCTCAGGGTAAACAGGCTGGTCTGTCTTATTCACTGTTATATTTCCAGAACAGTGACTTATATTTAACAAGTGATTAATAAATATTTATTCATGAAATAAATGAATAAGAAAGCACTTTGTGAAATAGAAAGCAGCATAAAAATAGAGGTTATTCCGTTTATTCCTAGTATTACAGGAAATACTATTAAAATCACTAAGCATCCATGTAACTAAAGTAGTAAGAACATGACTACTCTTGTCTACTATATTTGCGTTCAATTATTAATAGCCTACCTTGCTTTTAGATTATAAACATTTTGGGAGAAAAGACTATAAAAAGCAAGCCAGGTCAATGTCAGGTGACAGCGTGATTAGGTGTTGGTTTTACCATTGTGCCCCATTAAGTAGGAATTTATTAACGAAAAGTGCTAAAAATTTAAGACAATGCTTACAAAACTGAAACATACAGTAGTTTTAGGAGAAGATATGAGTGAGCTTCCTTAAAAGTTATAAAAACTAAACCTTTTAGACAAGAAGCTGTACTGGTTATGAGAGATAATTTGTGTAGTATTAGTACAGTCTGAACCACATTCATATGTTTACTGATTGTTTCTTATCTACGGCCACATGACTCTAAACTCATTTTCATCAGATATTATGTACTGAATCTTAAATAAAGATTTAAAGGTAAACTTGGAGGGACAGACATCCATTATGTTGTATTTTATATTTACTTTGGAAGCCTCAAACAAAAAACTTCCATGGCAGAAGATTAGCTATAACATGATATTCTGAAATACAGTGTAATAAAATTACTGTTGTAAGAATGGGGCTTGGAAGAAAAGATCCACAGTATTTTCTTCTCACTGTAACCACAGCAACCTTAATTGTGACTTTGTATTGGACGCCTTCCATAAACCACTTAGAAAAGAGGAAAATTAGACATGACACCCCTCTTTCTATCTCAATTCTTAGTGCGTTAGTCCTGCACTCAGAGCTTTCCAAGGCTGGAAATGTATTGCCACTGTCTTCTCACTATTTCCACTGACTCAATTATCTCCATCTTCCATGATGCTGCCAGAGCAATTTTTCTAATACATGTATCTGAGCTTACTTTTTCTCTGCTTTAAGGTTTTTTGTTTGTTTGGTGTTTGTTTTTTGAGACAGAGTCTCACTCTGTCGCCCAGACTGGTGTGCAGTGGGTCAATCTTGGCTCACTGCAACCTCTTCATCCCCAGTTCACGTGATTCTCCTGCCTCAGCCTGTCGAGTAGTTGGGATTACAGGTGTGCACCACTATGCCCAGCTAATTTTTGTATTTTTAGTAGAGGCAGGGTTTCACCATGTTAGCCAGTCTGGTCTTGAACTCCTGACCTTAAATGATACACCCGACTCAGCCTCCCAAAGTACTGGAATGACAGGTGTGAGCCATCATGCCCAGCCCACTTTAAGTCTTCAAATGTCTCCTATATCACTCAGGGTGGAGTTCAAGGATTTACATGAGTCTAATTCTCCAATTTGAAGGTGACAATAATGATAAGAACGACAATAGCTATCATTTATTCAGCATCTTCTTCAATTAGATACTATGAGATATTTTAGATTCTATTTCCTTTTAATCTTCACAGAAACCCTAGAAAGTAATTAGTATTCTCTCCTTTAAAATAATAAGACTCAGACACATTAATTAACATGTTCAAAGTCACCTAGCTACTTAGTGGTGGGCCAGAGCTATGAGATTAGGCTTATCTGACTTCAAAGCTCATGTTCTTTCCTCTATGATTGTACCTTACAGCTTAGCCAGATGAATGTATGTGGAGCTTCCCAGATGCTTCTTGGTATTTCTACTCCCTATGCCTTTGTTCCATTTGTTCTGTCTGAAAACTGTCTCTCCTTGATCACTTGGAAAATCATTACTTATCCTTCAAACAACCAAACCTTCCTTTCTCTCTGAAACTCTCCCTGCTATTCTCCTTGCCTAGAGGCACTTAGGTAATCAACTCTGTCTAATGCCTTTTAGTGACTCCCGCATGTAACTCTATTACAACACCCAAATTATCACATTAATGACTAAGGCTTTCATATCTGACTCAATTTTTGTACTATAATTTCTCTTATGGATTATAAGAGAAATTATACATTTTATACATTTTCTAAAATTAAGTAATTCCAAAACATTATAATAAAAATATAAGAAAAATAATTTGGAAAAAGTTTCAGATTACATGTTTTGTGCATCGTACCACCTGCTACTGAGAGATATTTGTCTCTATTTAGTCATGAAAACTCTTATTTGTCTTTTTAATAGACTCATTTAGCATCTCTGAATTGAATTATTCAAGGCTCCCTTTCCCTGCTGGTCTATACTAAGCAAGATATTTCTCTTGTGTTGTTGTTTACCTACCTTTGCCCCCGTGGCTAATGACGGGCTAGAGATCTACAATCTTTCTGTTACTTGACTCTAATCTCATTTTTATCAGATAGTATGTACCAAATATTAAATACATTGGATAAGTGCAAGGGTTAAAGTTTGAGGAACAGGCACTCATTATATTTTATACTTACTTTGAAAGCCCAAAGCAGAAAACATCTGTTTTGCTGAGGCCAACTGTGAAGCTGGCTTCACTGGGGAAAAGAAGAAATGGTACCATTTCAGTCAGCACAGAAACTTCCATATAAACTGAGAGCATAAGCAGCCATTACTGGACACAGCATGTTGCTCATGTGAGCATTACCTTTTAGACGATAGAGACAGAAATAAGGTTGAGTACCTCTGCTTGGTTATGCTCTGTTGTCTGCTCCTTAGATAACAAGTCTATGATTATAGTAGACACGCCCTGTTTGTGCTGACCTCCTTGGTCTAGAATACACTAACTATACATTTCCATTTTCTCTTTTTTTGTTGAAAAGAAGCTTCAAGTTCCTAAAGTGTAGGCACAAGAAATGAGCAAACTATCTTGCCCCTGAGATTTGGAACAGAAAGGAATAGACAGTGTTAGGAAGAAGACCACTTAATATGACAGGTAAACTTTAGGTTATGATCTATCTTTTTTTTTTTGTTTTGTATCCCAAGTTTAAAAACCTATGCAAAACTGCTGAGCAAATGGTAAAATATTTAATACACAAATGAGACTCACATTCTAAATCCTGCTGTATACAAGGAAAAGAATATTAATATTTTATACTTAGCATTTTTCAAACTAGGGATTATCTAGACAGATATTTATAGTCTTGGATATGATGCATGCACTCAAGATATAAATTATAATAGTTTATTAGTACTTACTATGACCCTGGCACAGTGCTAGCTGCTGTAATTACTAAAACAAATAAAATTAATTTTTTCCCTCAACAATCTTGGATTGTAATTGATGAAGCAGACATGTATATAGATAATTATGACACAATGTAGAGACAACTAAAGTATGATATCTTAAGATGATCAGTGCTTCCAGAATAATATTGGAAATAAAAACTAACCGTGTTACACTTTAATTTCAAACCCTAGAATATTTCTTCTATTGTTTAATGGATAAAAGTCAACTTCATCATGAGGTCTTCTGTGATCTGGACCCTGAATACTTTTCTAAACCTATTTCTTAAAAGAACCATTTAACACCCCATATTTCAACCTTATCAAGATATTATGCTTCCATTTTCTCTTGTTCTGAATTAAATTATATGTGAAACTATTAGATATGTCACTATATTGTGGCTGTATATGTGTGTGTGTACATGCATGAATATGTGTTTATGATTTTTTGACTCCCCAACTAGATTTTAAATGATCAGAAAAACAAAACCCATATTTTGTTTGACTAATCAGAAAAACAAAACTTAGATTTACTGTGTCCTGTTGCAATAGATAACAGTGCTAACTACACATGAAATCGCTCTACAAAATTTTTAGGGTGAAAAACAAAAGAAAGCAAGAAAGAGAAGGAAAGAAAAAATTAGAGATGGAAGGTGAAAGACAGAAAATGGCATTTGGCTCCAAAGACTGGGGCTGTCTATAACTGTGTTTGTTGTCCATTCCAGTTGCCACTAGGCACATATGGTTATTTATATTTAATTAAGCAATTAAATAAAAATGGAGCTCCTCAGCCAAACTAGTCACATTCTAGGTGCTAACTGTCCATATGTGACTAGTGGCTACAGTGCTGAAAAATACAGAATATTTCCATCATTGGAGAAAATTCTATTGGAAAGCATTGATATATTGTATGTAATCAATGCTCCTCTTAGGTACTAATAGATCTCAAAACTTTTATATGGCAAAAACCACAGTAACTTTTTCACCAACCTCATAGTAAACTTCAGATATTCTAAAAGCAAATACACTTCAGGTTAGTATTTTAAGTAATGTTCTAAAGGAACCAAAGCTTAGTGTGTCCAGAACAGAAGCTCAATGTGTGTTGATTTAACCTTATACTTGTGGTAACTTTTCCTGGCCTATTTGCTATGGATATTTTTTTTTTTTTTTTTTTTTTTTTTTTTTTTTTTTTTTTTTTTTTTTTTTTTTTGAGATGGAGTCTTGCTCTGTCTCCAGGCTGGAGTGCAGTGGCACAATCTGGGCTCACTGCAACCTCTGCCTCCTGGGTTCAAGCAATTCTCCTGCCTCAGCCTCCCAAGTAGCAGGGACTACAAGCATATGCCACAATGCCCTGCTAATTTTTGTATTTTTAGTAGAGACAGGGTTTCACCATGTTGACCAGGATAGTCTCTATCTCTTGACCTCATGATCCGCCCACCTCAGCCTCCTAAAGGGCTGGGATTACAGGTGTGAGCCACTGCGCCCGGCCTTGAATGCAACATTTTAATAAGGCAGATATGTTATCTAATGACATGCATACCTCTTCTCACACGTCTGCTTTAATTGGCAAAATAAGACTTGATGGCCAAAGGAGGATCGCTACTCAAAATGTATCACTTATAACCACCAGTTCTTTAAGAGGTACTTAGTTATATAAAATATAATACATTTAAAAATATACTTAATGTTAGGGTGATAGATTTCTGACATACATATCAAGTTTCCTATTTCTTCCATTATGAAGATTAAAATAGGCACTCAATGCATCAGAATAATCTGTTTGTAAACACATGATAGAAAATTTAAAGTATATTTAAAGTAGCATGATAATTGTGATTGCCCTTAAAAGGGTAAAATAGTAAGCCTTATAAAAATCTTGAAAGAAACATACTTTTAGGCAGGTATTCATTAAACTAGTATTTTTATTTCATAATGTATTCAAGCTAATACTATGTCTGACAGTGGACATACTTTAGAGAAATCAAAACAGTTAAAGGACTTAGCAGTTTTGGTAAGTATAGGCTTAAATCTTCTATCATAGCAAATGTCAAAACATTCCCAAAGGGTTCTCATCTTACTTGAGAAAATAAGATTTGAACATATGTTAATGAAGTGTTCAAGCCATTAGGTGTCTGAAGTACTTTCTTTGGAGGGAATTGTGGTAGATCAAGTTAAAGCAATATTTATCCTAAGTTATTTAGATGAATGTTATTTCAAGGATCACCTGTAGATAAGTAATGATAGAATTGACTGGTTTTAGTGGTTGTTGTGAAAGAAAAAACGTAAATTAAAATACTTCAAAATACTGAATCTGAATTTTACGAATATAGTCCTACTTGTTCTGACAGTTGTGAAATTTGTAGTAATTGTTAATAAGGTCATCTTAAATCAGATACAGCTTTTAATGTTGAATGCAGTATTTGTAATTTGTACATATTAGATATTAGACAAACTGAAAGAGTGAGTTTGTACTTTACATGTTCAGGTTGACTACACTTTCAAAATAACTTTTATCTCGTATTATCATTCTGTGATCCTTTTATTTTTATTTAAAAATCCATTCCATGGTAACATTTAAAAGAATCATGATGGATACTCTTTGGGCTGTTTGTACAATTTCTATTGTATTTTTAAAGTATTCACAATAATTTAATTGCCTGTACTTACGCCCTGTCTCTGAATTAAGAACAATGGTGGACTGATTTCTGCACCCCCGCCCCATTCTTTCTTCCTCTCTTATTTCTTTTTTCTTTTTAATGAAGAGTTAGGGAATACCTACTTTGTGTCACAAACTGTAATAGGTGTAGGGTTATTGACTATAAAGCAAACACCATTATTTACCTTCTTGGAACTTACAAAAGAGATAAACTAAAAGTTTATAATGTAATGCAAATATAATTCTCACATCATGCTATATTATAGAGGCAAATTAATATAATAATAAATACAAGTTATAGCTACCAAAGTAATCCACTAATACTCTCTAAATTAGCTTATACACTATGTTGTTTAGTTAAACTATTATTTGCAGTCAAGAGAAACTTCAAGTCAATTTGCTCTCAAAACAAAGGGTTAAATTAGCTCTAAAATAAAAAGTCCAGAGGGAGAGTATATTTCCACCAACCCTGTCACCTCTGCTTTATTCTTTGCTAGCATCCTTCATGCTGCTCTTATTCTTGGCCTCGAAGCATCACATCAGACAACCAGAGATGAGAGGAATGTTTTTAGAAGTCCTAATCAATTTTTGTAATTCTTAGTAGTCTAAGCTGTATTAAAAATTCATCAATAAAATTCAGAGCACAACAGCAAAGAAGGGAGGTCCTTAGAAGAAGCTAATAGAGGTAGGTATTCTTGACAGAAAAAGAGGCAATAGAAGTTGAAGAGGCTATCAAGATCCATTCTTTCCAGCATACCTTGCAGTTCACTGAACATCAAATAACATCATGCTACAGTCTAGCTTTGAAGGTGGGGAAATGAAGATCAATACTTTTATAAAATATTTGGTTTTATGGTCTTCTTATAGAAAAAATAGTATAGTTATAAAATATTATATTAGATGTTTTCCAGGAAAATTTTCACCATTTTTAAACACTCATTTTTCTCTCCACAGTTTCTTGGCAGGCATTTTAAGTAGAGAAACTCTGACATTATACTAATAGAAGACTTAACCCAAATCAAAACTTGTTGATACTAGTGCCTTTCATGATTGCGTATGTTTCACGTTTCTATGTGTTGCAATGTTGTCCAAAATTTCATTGCCACATCTTAATAAAAACTAGAAATGGAGAAACACACCCAGTGCTCTATTCATAGTAAGTAAACAATATATTTTTCTTGTTGACACTGATGTTTTTCTTCTTGCTTGGTCATTAAGTAACTGCTTTTAACTAATTTTCTTAATTTCTATGTGTTTCAGTTTCTTGGTCTCAAAAATGGGGGCATTGAAGCCCTGCTATTAAACTAAACAAAGTGCAATGAGAATAAATCATATTAACAGATATAAAGTGACATGCACAAATAATACACAAATATGAATTGGTAATATTGTAAAATAATAAAGAAGCTCTAAAACATGGCTATCAAGTGCTGGGAAATGTTTCTCACATATACAAAACATTATATGTTATAATCACAGAATTTCTAAAATTAGCTTGCAAATAATTGACACAAATATCACTTATCTTTTGTTTGTTCCCCTCAATCTTATTATAAAAAGATTCACTCAGTAGTTCTACATGTGTAAGTTGGAATTAAATTCAGTATATTTTCAATGTAAAATATTCCACTCAAGGTGCCCAAAATCACTTCTTATCTATGCACCAGCAAGAGCAGCAGGAGGCCATTTCTCAGTGAAGGAGTGGGGACAGGAAGAGTCATTGTAGTGGAGAATTTTTCCTAGGTCTGATGCCATATGGTTCTACTGTGACATTTGAAAATGCAGCAATTTGTTTTATATTCACTCAGCTCTCTTTTCTGGCATTGAAGTGTTATATTCATTTCCCTAAAGAAGCAAAAGGGAAATGAACTGTAACAAATAATGTTTATTTCTGGAATGAACCCCCTCAAGTCCTAGAGAATGGCCTGGGATTACAGGAGTCACTGATATTCTTAACATCTCTAGTCTCCATGGAACAAAGATGCAGAAAGCACAATGGTTGCGTAAACAACAATTATGATTTTAATACTAAATTGTCTAATTGAAGTGGTTTGAGTTCTTTGCAGAGATAACACAAATTCTGACTAAATAAATCTGTAGAGATAAATGTAGTTCTAGTAAACATTAATGAAGAACCTACAAAAAGACTAATTTCGTGTTCCCCAGAAAACAGCCTTAGATCAGATGGTTAATGTTTTTTAATTGATCTTTGACTAGAA